>JAJHSJ010000011.1:68378685-68501185 GCA_021015155.1 Magnolia officinalis
TGACCTGTGTGGGCCCACTGTGGTGTTTGAGTTTCATCTAATCCGTTCATCAGATGCTAATCCTAGTGTTAGGCCTAGATCCTGAAATCTAGCCTGATCCATTGAGCAGGTTGGCCACGCCAAGAGGTAAAATGGGGGACATTTGGGAGGAGATGCCCACCGTAGATACTTCCAGATGGAGCGCGGGGTCCACCGTATTGTTTATATGTTAGCTAAGGTGAGCTCCAGCAACACAGATTCGGTGAGGCCGTGACCGTGGGCCCACCTTGATGTATGTGTTGTATATCCATGCTAACCCAATCCATCCATTTTGCCAGCTCATTTTAGAATGCGGCCCCATAATCGAAATATATCAAGAGTTCAAGTGGACCACACCACATGAAACAATGGCCTGCTATAAAAAACTTCCTAAGGCTAACCCTAATGCTTATTTGACATCTAGAACTGGACAAAGAGAAAACACAAATATCAGCTTGATCCAAAACTTCTTTAACATTCAATCACCATTGTTTCCTATGGTGTGGTCCACCTAAGATTTGGATCAGTTTCATTTTTCAGCCATGCCCTAAAATGAGCTGGATATACAATGTATTCATCAAAGTGGACCCCACTTTTGAGCTGGACACACCAAAACTCAAGCCATTCCGGACTTTAGATCTAATAAGTTTTAGGAATGACAGTGCATGGCTCCCTGGGGTGTGTCCCGCCTGAGTTTTTGACCGCAGCGAGGATGTCTCCTGCCTATGAGAAGGAGGCTCACCAGATGCAGGGTTTGGATTCCACACACACTCAACACAGGTGGGCCCCACATAGGTTTGAATGCAAGTGATCATTCCCCATTAATAAAATGAAAATAATGGCTGATATTTATCGGCCAATTTTTCATCAGTGCCGTTGATTGTGATCCAGAGCTATAAGGAATAATTCTCAATACTTTAACATGAGCAACGTCCAATTCTCGTATAAGTTTATACGGCTATGATTTGTAAACATCTGTTTATGTGTTTGGGCCCATTGATATGATACTGAGCCTATTTTGTGACAGAAATGTGATCCATTTAAATAAGAATCAGTTGGGCTCCGTTGAAGCTAACCCATGGTCCGGGTGACATGGCTGGGGTCGTGGATCCTTATATATGTTGCATCAGAAGTTCATCTCCATAGCAAAGGTGGTAGTCGCTATAAATTCCTGGGTCTGTACATCCCATTAAACTCCGAGTGTGCCTAGGGGATACCTGCTACAATAGGGCGAGCTTGAAAAAGCAGAGCTTTTCTCCATGATCCAGTACATCTTTGCTCGGACTGTGGAAGCAAGCAAAGATGAGTCAAGGATAGCTATCCAATAACACCAAGCAAAAGGAGGAAGAACATAGAGATTTTAACGTGGAAAAATATCACAACACAAAGTGATAAACGATCGCTATGAAAACAAAAAATACGAAGAGAAATAGCTTACCCAATTCAAACAACTTCGAATCTCACTTTTGCTACACCATTTGAAACGCTACACCATTTGAAATGCTACAATGATTTAAAAACCCTTACAATATATCTCAATCACAGGTTTGTACGTCCTAAAAAATTCCAGGTGCACCTAGGGCATAACTGTTACGGGAAGGGGAGCTTGAAAAAGCATAACCTTTATCCGTGATCTAGTACATCTTATTACTCTTTATTCATGGGAGAACTATATGATGATTTGAGCGTTATCCCATTTTTCCCTCTCCAACATGATGCTCAATACAATAAAGATTAGTTATTCGACCTAAGAATAAATCATCACCAATTACTTCTCGCTACGGTCACACAAAGTCGGTGTGGGTCACAGTGTGGATTCAGAGATGGAGGAAAGAATTCTTCCATCGTGCAGAACCTAATTTCGAACAAGACGGAGAAATTCCATTTCTTTTGAATAGCATGAGCTCTTTTAAACTTGGGAAATGTGAGCTGAAAATAGAGAACCCATCTACCCCCTTTTTATCCTTATGAAGCCACCATCACAATGTAAGCTTACAGACTGTCCTTGAAAACGAAGTCCTTTCGGAGAGTTGCAAGGAGGTGCGTTTCCATTTCGATTCGAGTAACGGACTTCCCTCCCCAGCCCAAAACCCAAAGATTAGACACATAATGTATGCATTTTTTGTTTGTATTCACTAATTGGGCGAGCAGGCAATGAATTTTATCTTCATATTCCATTATTAGATCCAAGTGAGGTTAGGTCAGGACTGCGGTTCCCAACTTAGATTGCTATTAAATGGGTTGCACCAGGACAGGACCACAGGGTTTATGGGTTTGGTTTGGGTTGCAATTCTTGGACCATTTAGTAAATGGACCACGCTCAGGCTGACCCAATTCTGGCCAGTTGTCGCCCATTGGCTTGGTGCACCAACACATCCATTTCAGTTAGTTATTGGGCCCACAGGGTGTCAAGACACCTCCGAAATACAATGCACTTTCAACGGTTGGGCTGTGCCATGTCAGCTGACTATCACTCCTAACCTAGGTTCCGAACAGACCTTTTTGTAGGGCTGTGACTTGGGTTCGGGACTGAACCCGAGTTTGGCTCAGGTTAGAAAATGCCAGACCGTTTGGATTGGGTTTTACTCTAGCAAATTCAGGTTGGAAATTTTGGGTATTTATGCTTGAGATTCAAAATAGTTTTGAAGCATTTCTCGGTATTATGCATACCTATTAAATTATAAGTTGTTTGGCACCTTAAATTTGAATTTTGACTAAAAAATCCAACATGAGGTTTTCATTATTGTATTTGGTGGTCCAGATTTTCAATTTTGTGAAGGACGATATGTTTACCAACTTGAATTTTTAAGAAGGGACTCCGTAAAGAGGGAGTGATTAAGAGAGGATTTCTCTGATTTTACATCCAACCTTTTACATTAATTTTTATATATCGAAGTCACCTTTTTGGAATTTTTAATTCTATCATAAATGAAATCCACCTAAATTGCATTGCGCCAAACAAAAATAATTTCTTTTTGACGTGGATCTCAATTCTAAGCTAGCAAACAATGTGGCTTGAATAAGACAAGACTAAAAAGGAAGGAAAAGATTATATTGAGATAGTGTTGCTTTGATGGACATAAATGCATTGAAATAAAATGAAATGAGAGTAGATGGAATTGTAAATAAAATCATCTTTCTAAGAGAGGATTAAAAAGTGAGTAAATGGACTTGTAAATAAAATCATTTTTCTAAGAGAGGATTTAAAAGTAAAGGAGGTGAAATGCCTTTTTGAGCTCCTTTAAAGAATCACATGAGTAAATGAAAGTGCCGCTATGCACATGTCTGCTATAGACATAGAATATTAATGATATTATGAAATAATTTAATTATCGACTACATTAAAAACACACTAATATAATAATCCAAACTGTCCAAAAGTTGACCATCTAAACGAAAAGCTTAAAAATGTTAATAAATTTATTGTTTGTAATCCTTATATTTGTGTTGGCAAGTTGGTTGTTTGTAATCCTTATGTGTGAGACCCGACCCTACTTCCCATGTTTGCATGTATGTGTATGAGTATGCATCTTGTTCATCATGGTCTCGCGGTCCTACCGGTCGAATTTCGGCGACCCGCGACCTTCGAATTGTGTTTATGGTCACCTTGAGTCCAATCACGTAGACCTGACTCGGATCGACCCAAGACCTATGCCATCTCGTTCGTATCGTCGTTGCGGTTCCAACGACGCGTCTTTTGTGTCAATCCGACCTATGAATCAAAAGTTATGAGCATTTCATCTTGTGGCCCACTTTTTGTACAAAAACATGTGGACCACCTCCATGGCACAATTTCCCATGCACACCACACACACACACACTACACTATTGCATGGAATAAACACTACCCAACCTAAACACTACCCATACCTAGCCTACCCTAGCAACATTGTTATTGTCACCATAGGTTATTATTACTTCCTTTAAAAAGATTTTTCCCTCTCTTTCCCTCTCATTTCTCTCTCTCTTCTCTTCTTCTCCAGCAACTTCTCTCCCATCTCCCTCTCTTCTCCAGCCCCATTTCCCCTTTAATCTTCCAAATCCAACCATCCAAATCCAATCTCACCCATTGAAATGGATCCCTTGGTGCACTAGGAGCTAGGAGGTCCAAGTTTGGAGCAATCTAAGGTGGGTGTATTCTTAGGACTTAGGATTTCTATTTTCATATTCTTAGATCTCTTTTTTTTTTTGTGGGAAGTGTAGGGCCCACCAATCCATGGTGGAGATCCTACATCATCCCTTAGTTGTGGCCAAATGGCCTTTTTGATGCATGCATGTCCATGCATGGGGTTTCCCCTCTATAGGCCCCCATCATGGAGGATTACTTGGATTTCATAGTATGATGGGTCATCTAGACCCTAGAATCATGGTTGGGATGACATCCCAACCATTGATCTTGAATCTAGAACATGCATGTAGTGGATCTATGTTGTAACATATGAATAAAAAGAATGTATGGTGTGATTGATGAAGGGGAGGGCCTCAATGTGGCGGAGCCCCTCCTCTTGTGGCCGATTCTTTATTTATTATTTTTTCTTATGATAGAATTTTGATCTTGCATGTGTGGCCCACCTTGTAGGCCAACAAAAATCCAGACCAACCATGGAGCTTGGACGCCCATAGCGGTCCATCCTTAGACATGTGGCCCCAAAATCCACCTAAATGGGACACATGCAAGGGGTATTTGATGATGGGGAAGGTCTGGACATTTGTGGGGCCCACTGGGGTGGTCCACCAAACAAATTCCTGGGGTTAAATCCCATGGAAAACCATGTTTATATTTTAATCATTTCTGTTACATATTGCTGTCCAAATCTGCCTGGACAGATTTTTGGGCCACTTTGGGGCCTGATTTATAGGTCTTTGGTGGGAATAATGAAATAAAATAATATGTGATTCTTGTAGCCTTATGACCCACCTACAACCATACCAAATTTCAGCCCCATCTGACCTTCATTAGGGTCCCAAAGGTGTGGTCCAAATGAGGTGGACAGTCTGGATTTTTCTGCACTGTTCCAGCAATATTCTACCCTGGACAGGTTGGAATTCTAAAATTTATTAAAATACTTTTGGATGTCTAAAAATTATAAAAATTTACAGGGAGGTGGTCCACTCATGTTAGGACCAACCTACAAAATTTTGGGGCTAATGGACACCTGTACACACCATGGTGGTGGCTGGACCGGCCCATTACAACATGGTGTCCAGATCAGTCCGATTTTTAGGATAGATTAAATTCTTTAAATAAATTAAAATATTTTTAAATCTCCAAAAATTCTGAAATTTTTTGGGAGTGTGTCCCACCTATTGAAGTATCACTCTGAGAAATTTCAACCCCAACTGACCCCATTTGGGCACCCAAAAGAATGGGCCAAGATGGTTGGCTTGCCAGAATTTTCTGCTGTGCAGTCCAGCAATATGCCTTGATAAAAATTATAATTCAAAAATGTTTCCTCTGATGGTGGGCCACCTTTTTGGGTTTTCTCTCATTGTATGCATGATGAGGGACCTTGGCCCTCAATTTCCAGAGTTTTAGAGGTCCTGGGCCCACTCCAATGGAGTGCCCAAATTTAGGACAGCAACATGTTATAATTATGTTTGGCCTTTGGGCTGAAATTTTGAGGAGTGGGGCCCAACACATGGTGAAGAATCTTAGAGGTAATAATTTATACATTTAGTTCCTTAAATGTTGGGCTTAATAAATGCACTTTTGAGGCCCACCACAGTTGAATTTAATTGGGTCCATGAATGTGGTTAGTTGTTGAACTCTTTGAGCCCAATTGGGCTGGAACTTTCTAGATAGGCCTATTGAATTCTTGGGCCATTTTTACCATACTATTGTATTGGATTAGTGGGCCAGATTACACAAGTATATGGGCCCTTGATTGCCCACCAAATCAACTTTATACTTGGGCCGGGTTGTAGGCCCAACTTACTTGACTAAGAACATGACATTTGCCCATGTGATTTGAGCAATGGGCTGCCCACTAGGCCACCACAATATATGGGATTAGTAGCCTTTATGTTGGGCCCTAACCTTTCCCCTATGGGCCCATAGTGGTATATATGGGTTGGGCTATGTGTGTTCCCCTTGGACCCATGTTTTGGTTGGCCTTGGGCCGCCTTTCTGAAGCCCAACATGAATGTATGTGGTATGTAATGGCTGTCCATTTCTTATTTCTAATGTTATGTGGGCCTTGGGCCTTGATCCGTAATCAATTAGAGATGGGCTACCTCTTGGGGACCAATTGTGGTTGGATGTCCACATTGGTGGACCTAAGGTAGTAGACTCATGGGCTTCTATGGGTGGTTAAAGGCCCACCATAGACCCTTGTTAGGCTCGTTTCATCTATTTAGGCCCATATCATTGTTCTCCTTAGTCTCATGGGCTACCCCAGGTTTATGGGCCCCCACTAGAGGTTGTATTCCTTATGAGGAATTGGTTAAGTAGCTAGACCCTTCATGGTTAGGTAGAGAGTTCATCTTCACCTCATTAGCACCCCTATTCATCTTCATGGCCCACTCCCATACGCATCATATGCATGCTTGGTTGAGGTATTATTGGCCATGGTTGTGTCATTGTGTAGGACATGTTGGTATCTCCCCGAGAGATGGATGCTTGGGACTAATGCATGGGTGATTGTGTGATTCATGCATCTGGCATTGCATAGCTTATGGATATCCGCCCTTACTTCATCAGGGCCTTGCCTCCACAGGGGTATTCGTGGATGGTTGTATGTGTGGACACCGGAAATATTAGTTGAGCATACCGGGTGCATAGGATGCCCATGGGTGAAATTCCCAAAACTTCCATGGTACCAAGGATCTGCTCCAACGCCGTGACCGGGTGGAATATATGAGCGCACGAGGGCCTTATACCATTAGGCCGCGTCTCCCACTGTCGTGTAGTCGGTTGGATAGGGGTGTGGCCTTACCTGCCTGATGTGAGGGGCATTGCTAGGCTGAGTCTGACCAGCTCGTAAATGGGTCCGCTACCGTCAGGCCTTGTTGGTGATTGGTTGTCCACAAGCGGGTAGTGAGGTCTCTTACGCTCGTTTGACTGTGCGGGGTCTGTAGAGCGGCAGTCATTCAGCAGTGTAATGGACCCGGTGATTTCCTTATGATTGGAAATGTACTTGACATATGGTTTGGATATGAGCACTGACATTACTTGCATCACATTAGCATTGGCTTGTAAGCCCCTTCATGCATTGCCTTGGTATGGCATCCAGTACTCATCGCATCATATTCATGATAAGCCTGGTAAGGCTAGTGATATCCTCATTGAGCATGCTTCCCTTCTTACATCTCCTACTATTGTTCTGTGCACCATTATCACACACTTACACCACCCTCTAAGCTTCTATAAGCTTATGCACGATTGATGCGTGCAGGATACTCTAGGCAGGCGACACAGTAGCAGAGCGTGGAGTAGAGCTGAGCATTTGAGGACTCCAGTGTTGCCGACCTTTTTCTCCTTTCCTTTTTGTCTCATGTATGTCCTTTTGGACCTTATGGATGATTGTAAAAGTTTAAATTCTTAGTGGATTTTGTGATGTGTGCCTTGTTATTCTCAGATTTACTTGCAGTGATCTTGGGTATGCTCGTGTTAGAAATGATTATACTGTTATGAAAATCCTCCTTGTAGGATCCCAGGATCGGAACCTGCCTCAGGAACCGAGAATGGGGTACTACGGAGGCTGTTGCGGTCAGAACCGGCCATCGGGTTCCATGTGAGTCCGATTACCGAGTCTGGGGCGTGACAGGAGTTGGTATCAGAGCATCGCAAGTAATTCTGGAATAAATCAGGATAACATCGCATGTCTGCCAAGAACATAGGACAAGTATTGTCCCGAGATTCTTCCTTTTGCTCCGTATTGAGCCTGCAATTGTCCTGATTCCTTGCGTCGTCATTATTTTGTAGACGATGCCGCGTGGACGTGGCGCCCGTGGTCGTGGCACCCGTGGTCGTGGTGCCCGTGGACGAGGCACCCGAGGTACCCATCCTACTCGAGCACATCCTGCTCCCATTATTGAGGATCATATTCCTGAGGTCCCGATCCGGCCTACTCCCCCCGTTGAGCCCGTAGCACCCGTACCTCCAGTTGCTCCAGTTCCCCCACCTATTCCCCCTCCTCAGCCTGCAGTTCCAGTTACTGAGGCTCATGCTCCGCCGGCCGCACCCGTGCCTCCGCCCGAGGCGAGTGCCGCCCCTGCCTTTCCGACAGTACCTATAGGAGCTGAGCATTTCCAGCAGCTGATGCAGCTGGTTGCCACCGCATTACAGACCCGTCAGCCAGCTACCACTGAGGTTTCTGGGCAGTCTGACCTACCGCGTGCTAGTGCGATGGCCCGAGAGTTCCGTCAGCATGATCCCCCGAGGTTTAGTGGTGATCCTGACCCTTCTGCAGCTGAGGCTTGGCGCACTGAGGTTGCGAGGATTTTTGACACTATTCAGTGTCCTGAGGGCCAGAGAGTATCCCTTGCCACCTACCTTCTTCAGGGTGAGGCCCGACACTGGTGGTCATCCGTGTCCAGGATGGTCGGGGCTCAGTTCGTTTGGACATGGGAGGAGTTTGTGACCCGCTTCGACCAGAAGTTCTTCCCTGAGCATGTTCAGATCCAGCGGGCGATCGAGTTTGAGACCCTAGTGCAGGGCGATATGACTGTATCTCAGTATGAGGCCCGTTTCTTGGCCTTGTCTAGATTTGCTCCTCATCTCACCAGCGATGAGAAGATGAGGGCCCGTCGTTTTGTGACCGGTTTGCGTCCTGCCCTTCGCAGTCGTGTAGTGGGGCATTGCTTGGAGACATTTGATCAGGTTGTGCATCGGGCACTAGTTTATGAGGACGACTGGGCTATGACCCAGAGATCGAGAGAGCAGAGTTCCGGTGGAGACCGGAAGAGGAGGAGTGCACCAGCCAGCAGTTCTAGGCAGCATCGTCAGCAGAGGCGGAGGGGCAGATCAGGGTATCGGCAGCCTACGGCTCAGTCAGTAGCCTCTTCATCGTCATCAGCACCGCCAGCTGCTTCATCTTCTGACCCATTTTCCGGTGTATGCTTCGGTTGTGGACAGGCCGGGCATCGGAGGCGTGAGTGCCCTCTCCCCATTCAGCAGCAGCGGCCACCGCAGTTGCCCCCTCCTCATCCTCCTCAGCAGCAGCAGAGAGCACAGCTTCCACCCGCCGCTCCTAGGGCTCCTCCGCAGCAGCAGAGGCAGCCAGGCAGACCACTCAGCAGAGACAGCAGCAGCAGCATCAGCAGCAGCAGCGACAGCAGCAGCAGCAGCAGCACCAGCAGAGGGGATATCCATATGTTGTTCGATCCCTGGGTCCAGTGTGTATAGCAGCCCATCAGGCTCAGATTCAGGACCCTCAGTCTTCCGGTTTGCTTCCCCTACCAGTTCAGGGGTCGTTTTTATTCTGCGCAGCAGGCGTCAGGCCAGGACCCGCAGTCATCGACTGGTGGAGTCGTTGAGGGTATTCTTCTTGTTTCTGCTTGTGTTGCTCATGTTTTGTTTGATTCTGGCGCTTCCCATTCTTTTGTGGCCGAGCAGTTTTGTCGATCGACCGGTATTCCGTCGGAGGCCGTGTCTGAGGCCTTGACCGTTTCGACTCCCATGGGGAAGTCTATTGTGCTAACCCGTCGCTGTCCTTCTTGTCCGGTGTTAGTGGGCGAGATGTTCCTCCCTGCCGATCTATTCATGATGCCGATGGCAGGATTTGATGTGATTCTGGGTATGGACTGGCTTGCAGAGTATCATGCCATCTTGGACTGTGCCGCGAGGACAGTCACTTTTCATATCCCAGGCTTGCCAGTGTTCCAGTTCGTCGCCAAGCCCAAAGGAGAGCTGCTATCTAGTTTATTGGCTTCGGTCGTTGAGGATTCTATCGTAGAGGGTATTGAGCAGCTGTCAGTTGTTTGCGAGTACCCAGATGTGTTTCAGGAGATACCGGGTTTACCGCCGCGTCGGCAGGTGGAGTTCCAGATTGATTTGGTGCCCGGTGCCGCGCCTATCTCGAAGGCCCCCTACCGGATGGCACCGTTAGAGTTGAGGGAACTGCAGGAGCAGTTAGATGAGCTCCGGGAGTTAGGTTTTATTCGTCCCAGCAGTTCGCCTTGGGGAGCCCCGGTATTGTTTGTGAAGAAGAAGGATGGTTCGTTGCGACTCTGTGTAGATTATCGTGAGCTCAACAGAGTCACCATCAAGAATCGATACCCGCTCCCCCGTATTGATGATCTGTTTGATCAGTTGCAGGGTGCGCAATATTTTTCCAAGATAGACTTGCGTTCCGGTTACCATCAGATTCGGGTCCGAGAGGAGGACATTCCGAAGACGGCTTTCCGAACACGCTATGGTCACTTTGAGTTTCTGGTCATGTCATTCGGACTGACCAACGCGCCCGCCGTATTCATGCAGCTGATGAATGAGGTTTTTCGGCCGTTCCTCGATCAGTTCGTGGTGGTTTCATTGATGATATTCTTGTATATTCGAGAACCCGAGAGGACCATGCTGAGCACCTGCGGATTGTGCTTGAGACCCTCCGTGCCCACCAGCTGTATGCGAAGCTGGAGAAGTGCGAGTTTTGGCAGAGGAGATGAAGTTCCTCGGTCACGTAGTGACGAGGGAGGGTGTCGCTGTGGACCCCTCGAAGGTTGATGCAGTGCGTCAGTGGGGCCAACCCACGAATGCGTCTGAGATTCGCAGCTTCCTTGGTCTAGCGGGATATTATCGACGATTTATCGAGGGTTTCTCCCGTATTGCAGCACCGCTGACCCGGTTGACGCGAAAGGGCATCGAGTTTGTCTGGAGTGACGCTTGTGAGAAGGCATTTGCGGAGTTGAAGGACCGCCTCACGTCCGCTCCTGTTCTCACTCTTCCGGATGGGAGTGAGGGTTTTGTTGTTTTCACCGATGCCTCTAGAGTTGGCTTGGGTGCTGTACTGATGCAGCACGGGAAGCCAGTGGCGTATGCCTCGCGCCAGCTTAAGGTCCATGAGCTGAACTACCCCACTCATGATTTAGAGCTTGCAGCAGTTGTCTTCGCACTGAAGGTGTGGAGGCATTATCTATATGGGGTCAGGTTCGAGCTCTTCTCAGATCATAAGAGCTTGAAGTATCTATTTTCGCAGTCCGAGTTGAACCTGCGTCAGAGGCGATGGATGGAGTTGTTGAAGGATTATGATTTTGACCTTCAGTACCACCCAGGCAAGGCAAACGTGGTGGCGGATGCGCTCAGCCGTCAGCCACGAGGCCTGGTGGCACATATGATGGTCCGACAGTGGCAGATGCTCGAGGATGTTTCAGAGTTTGACTTTGAGTTCGGTCTGCAGTCTTCCATTGTTCAGCTTTCGAGCTTGTCGATTCAACCCTCTTTGGTGGCTAGGGTGATCGAAGCTCAGCAGTCGGACGAGTCACTTCAGGAGTACCGAGCAGAGGCCGCATCCGTGGAGCAGTCAGACTGGCAGATTGGTTCCGATGGTGGATTACGCTTCAGAGGCAGATTGTGTGTCCCGAATGTGCCAGAGTTGCGTCGTGATCTGATGACCGAGGCACACCGATCGAGACTTACTATCCACCCGGGCTCCACGAAGATGTATCGTGATATGAGGAGGCAGTACTTCTGGCAGGGGATGAAGCGTCAGATTGCAAGTTTTGTGGCCGAGTGTGACACATGCCAGCGTGTCAAGGCCGATCATCAGAGACCTCCTGGTCCCTTGCAGCCGTTGAGCGTTCCAGAGTGGAAGTGGGAGCACGTATCGATGGACTTCATCGCAGGTTTGCCGAGGACTCAACGCGGTCACGATACCATCTGGGTTATTGTCGATCGTTTAACAAAGTCGGCTCATTTCATTCCAGTGCGTGCTTCCTGGTCTATGGACCGGTTGGCAAGGATATTCATTGAGGAGATAGTGAGACTGCATGGCGTCCCAGTTTCGATCGTTTCAGACCGAGACTCTAGATTTACGTCTCAGTTTTGGAGGAGTTTCCAGCAGGCGTTGGGGGTTACTTTATGCCTCAGCACTGCTTATCATCCGCAGACAGATGGGCAGACTGAAAGGGTCAACCAGATCCTTGAGGATATGCTTAGAGCTTGTGTGATCGACTTTGCGGGTAGTTGGGATGAGCATATGCGCCTCGCAGAATTCGCGTACAACAATAGTTATCAGGCGACTATCGGCATGGCTCCTTTTGAGGCACTTTATGGTAGACCATGCAGATCTCCTAGTTGTTGGACTGAGGTTGGAGAGCGTCGTCTCTTAGGTCCTGAGCTTGTGCTGCAGACGTCAGAGGCTATTGATGTTATCAGGCAAAGGATGCGCACAGCTCAGAGCCGGCAGAAGAGTTTTGCTGATCGTCGGCGTCGACCCCTCGAGTTCGCAGTCGGGGACATGGTATATCTCAAGGTCTCGCCTATGAAGGGTGTGGTACGCTTTGTGTGAAAGGCAAGCTCGCCCCAAGATTTATTGGACCTTTTGAGATTACAAGCGCATAGGCGCTGTGGCCTATAGGCTTGCCTTACCTCCTGAGTTGTCCGCGATCCACAATGTATTCCATGTTTCTATGTTGCGGAAATGTGGGTTGGACACTATTCCCGTGATTGATTGGCAGCCACTTGAGGTCCGTGAGGATGCTTCCTACATTGAACAGCCTATTCGTATTCTCGATCGGAAGGAGCAAGTCCTCAGGACCAAGGTCATTCCCTTGGTGAAGGTGCAATGGGGTCACCATTCGGAGACCGAGGCGTCTTGGGAACGCGAGGCCGAGATTAGAGAGCGTTATCCCCATTTGTTTGATGATTGATAGATATATGATTGTTTGTATTGCCTTCCTTGTAAGATGATTGTTATATGATGGTGGTGTTTTATTTTTTTCTTTTGTCCTAGATTGGTCAATTTCGAGGACGAAATTTCTTTGTTGGTGGGGAGGATTGTGAGACCCGACCCTAGTTCCCATGTTTGCATGTATGTGTATGAGTATGCATCTTGTTCATCATGGTCTCGCGGTCCTACCGGTCGAATTCCGGCGACCCGCGACCTTCGAATTGTGTTTATGGTCACCTTGAGTCCGGTCACGTAGACCTGACTCGGATCGACCCAAGACCTATGCCATCTCGTTCGTATCGTCGTTGCGGTTCCAACGACGCGTCTTGTGTGTCAATCCGACCTATGGATCAAAAGTTATGAGCATTTCATCTTGTGGCCCACTTTTTGTACAAAAACATGTGGACCACCTCCATGGCACAATTTCCCATGCACACCACACACACACACACTACACTATTGCATGGAATAAACACTACCCAACCTAAACACTACCCATACCTAGCCTACCCTAGCAACATTGTTATTGTCACCATAGGTTATTATTACTTCCTTTAAAAAGATTTTTCCCTCTCTTTCCCTCTCATTTCTCTCTCTCTTCTCTTCTTCTCCAGCAACTTCTCTCCCATCTCCCTCTCTTCTCCAGCCCCATTTCCCCTTAATCTTCCAAATCCAACCATCCAAATCCAATCTCACCCATTGAAATGGATCCCTTGGTGCACTAGGAGCTAGGAGGTCCAAGTTTGGAGCAATCTAAGGTGGGTGTATTCTTAGGACTTAGGATTTCTATTTTCATATTCTTAGATCTCTTTTTTTTTGTGTGGGAAGTGTAGGGCCCACCAATCCATGGTGGAGATCCTACATCATCCCTTAGTTGTGGCCAAATGGCCTTTTTGATGCATGCATGTCCATGCATGGGGTTTCCCCTCTATAGGCCCCCATCATGGAGGATTACTTGGATTTCATAGTATGATGGGTCATCTAGACCCTAGAATCATGGTTGGGATGACATCCCAACCATTGATCTTGAATCTAGAACATGCATGTAGTGGATCTATGTTGTAACATATGAATAAAAAGAATGTATGGTGTGATTGATGAAGGGGAGGGCCTCAATGTGGCGGAGCCCCTCCTCTTGTGGCCGATTCTTTATTATTATTATTTTTTTCTTTATGATAGAATTTTGATCTTGCATGTGTGGCCCACCTTGTAGGCCAACAAAAATCCAGACCAACCATGGAGCTTGGACGCCCATAGCGGTCCATCCTTAGACATGTGGCCCCAAAATCCACCTAAATGGGACACATGCAAGGGGTATTTGATGATGGGGAAGGTCTGGACATTTGTGGGGCCCACTGGGGTGGTCCACCAAACAAATTCCTGGGGTTAAATCCCATGGAAAACCATGTTTATATTTTAATCATTTCTGTTACATATTGCTGTCCAAATCTGCCTGGACAGATTTTTGGGCCACTTTGGGGCCTGATTTATAGGTCTTTGGTGGGAATAATGAAATAAAATAATATGTGATTCTTGTAGCCTTATGACCCACCTACAACCATACCAAATTTCAGCCCCATCTGACCTTCATTAGGGTCCCAAAGGTGTGGTCCAAATGAGGTGGACAGTCTGGATTTTTCTGCACTGTTCCAGCAATATTCTACCCTGGACAGGTTGGAATTCTAAAATTTATTAAAATACTTTTGGATGTCTAAAAATTATAAAAATTTACAGGGAGGTGGTCCACTCATGTTAGGACCAACCTACAAAATTTTGGGGCTAATGGACACCTGTACACACCATGGTGGTGGTGGCTGGACCGGCCCATTACAACATGGTGTCCAGATCAGTCCGATTTTTAGGATAGATTAAATTCTTTAAATAAATTAAAATATTTTTAAATCTCCAAAAATTCTGAAATTTTTTGGGAGTGTGTCCCACCTATTGAAGTATCACTCTGAGAAATTTCAACCCCAACTGACCCCATTTGGGCACCCAAAAGAATGGGCCAAGATGGTTGGCTTGCCAGAATTTTCTGCTGTGCAGTCCAGCAATATGCCTTGATAAAAATTATAATTCAAAAATGTTTCCTCTGATGGTGGGCCACCTTTTTGGGTTTTCTCTCATTGTATGCATGATGAGGGACCTTGGCCCTCAATTTCCAGAGTTTTAGAGGTCCTGGGCCCACTCCAATGGAGTGCCCAAATTTAGGACAGCAACATGTTATAATTATGTTTGGCCTTTGGGCTGAAATTTTGAGGAGTGGGGCCCAACACATGGTGAAGAATTTAGAGGTAATAATTTATACATTTAGTTCCTTAAATGTTGGGCTTAATAAATGCACTTTTGAGGCCCACCACAGTTGAATTTAATTGGGTCCATGAATGTGGTTAGTTGTTGAACTCTTTGAGCCCAATTGGGCTGGAACTTTCTAGATAGGCCTATTGAATTCTTGGGCCATTTTTACCATACTATTGTATTGGATTAGTGGGCCAGATTACACAAGTATATGGGCCCTTGATTGCCCACCAAATCAACTTTATACTTGGGCCGGGTTGTAGGCCCAACTTACTTGACTAAGAACATGACATTTGCCCATGTGATTTGAGCAATGGGCTGCCCACTAGGCCACCACAATATATGGATTAGTAGCCTTTATGTTGGGCCCTAACCTTTCCCCTATGGGCCCATAGTGGTATATATGGGTTGGGCTATGTGTGTTCCCCTTGGACCCATGTTTTGGTTGGGCCTTGGGCCGCCTTTCTGAAGCCCAACATGAATGTATGTGGTATGTAATGGCTGTCCATTTCTTATTTCTAATGTTATGTGGGCCTTGGGCCTTGATCCGTAATCAATTAGAGATGGGCTACCTCTTGGGGACCAATTGTGGTTGGATGTCCACATTGGTGGACCTAAGGTAGACTCATGGGCTCCTATGGGTGGTTAAAGGCCCACCATAGACCCTTGTTAGGCTCGTTTCATCTATTTAGGCCCATATCATTGTTCTCCTTAGTCTCATGGGCTACCCCAGGTTTATGGGCCCCCACTAGAGGTTGTATTCCTTATGAGGAATTGGTTAAGTAGCTAGACCCTTCATGGTTAGGTAGAGAGTTCATCTTCACCTCATTAGCACCCCTATTCATCTTCATGGCCCACTCCCATACGCATCATATGCATGCTTGGTTGAGGTATTATTGGCCATGGTTGTGTCATTGTGTAGGACATGTTGGTATCTCCCCGAGAGATGGATGCTTGGGACTAATGCATGGGTGATTGTGTGATTCATGCATCTGGCATTGCATAGCTTATGGATATCCGCCCTTACTTCATCAGGGCCTTGCCTCCACAGGGGTATTCGTGGATGGTTGTATGTGTGGACACCGGAAATATTAGTTGAGCATACCGGGTGCATAGGATGCCCATGGGTGAAATTCCCAAAACTTCCATGGTACCAAGGATCTGCTCCAACGCCGTGACCGGGTGGAATATATGAGCGCACGAGGGCCTTATACCATTAGGCCGCGTCTCCCACTGTCGTGTAGTCGGTTGGATAGGGGTGTGGCCTTACCTGCCTGATGTGAGGGGGCATTGCTAGGCTGAGTCTGACCAGCTCGTAAATGGGTCCGCTACCGTCAGGCCTTGTTGGTGATTGGTTGTCCACAAGCGGGTAGTGAGGTCTCTTACACTCGTTTGACTGTGCGGGGTCTGTAGAGCGGCAGTCATTCAGCAGTGTAATGGACCCCGGTGATTTCCTTATGATTGGAAATGTACTTGACACATGGTTTGGATATGAGCACTGGCATTACTTGCATCACATTAGCATTGGCTGTGTAAGCCCCTTCATGCATTGCCTTGGTATGGCATCCAGTACTCATCGCATCATATTCATGATAAGCCTTGGTAAGGCTAGTGATATCCTCATTGAGCATGTTTCCCTTCTTACATCTCCTACTATTGTTCTGTGCACCATTGTCACACACTTACACCACCCTCTAAGCTTCTATAAGCTTATGCACGATTGATGCGTGCAGGATACTCTAGGCAGGCGACACAGTAGCAGAGCGTGGAGTAGAGCTGAGCATTTGAGGACTCCAGTGTTGCCGACCTTTTTCTCCTTCTTTTTTTGTCTCATGTATGTCCTTTTGGACCTTATGGATGATTGTAAAAGTTTAAATTCTTAGTGGATTTTGTGATGTGTGCCTTGTTATTCTCAGATTACTTGCAGTGATCTTGGGTATGCTCGTGTTAGAAATGATTATACTGTTATGAAAATCCTCCTTGTAGGATCCCAGGATCGGAACCTGCCTCAGGAACCGAGAATGGGGTACTACGGAGGCTGTTGCGGTCAGAACCGGCCATCGGGTTCCATGTGAGTCCGATTACCGAGTCTGGGGCGTGACATTATGTTTGTGGCTCATTAGGCTCTAAAATTTTCTCATTTATTTTTTTACTAAAGTACATATTTCAATAGGCTTATTACAATCATTCTGTTAAATATCACATATTTACGCTAATTTAAAATATTAAAGCTAGTTTGGAATATAACACATGTTCCAATGAACATATTAAAAAATTCCAATCCACTACAATTTCACTGATTTGCTCCCATCCAAATAAAATATTTTAATTTCAAATGTCATTTACTCCTCATTCATTTAAGGGTCGTTTGGATGCCTGTAATTTTTTAAACTGTAAACACATTACACCTAAAAATAATTTAAAGTATAATTGGTTTACATGCTATTCCGTTTAGCTTTTAAGCGGTAATCTATTCACAGGTAAATAGATAGATTGTGTTTTTGGCTAGCCTCTAAAGTGTTTACAATAAATAAAGGATGTATTTATACCATAGAACTTGGGCGATGAACCTTTCAAAATTTGCAATTCACATTAGAAAAACTTATTTTTTTTAGGGCTCTAAAAGATCATTAAAGCATGAATATACCAAACGAATTGGATGTCTTTCACCCATCACAGTGGCCCCAAATGCAATTTAGAAGTTTTTAATGATGGGCGTCCCATCCTTCCCTCATGTGGTCCATTTAATAATGGATGAGTTGTTTTTTTAGGGCCATATGAGAGCATCAAGAAAAGTACATGATGGATAGATTGGATGTACCATACACATTATGGTGGGCCACACATATCATAAGTGTATATTAACCATTGTGTTCTAACATGCATAATACATTTTTAACTCTAAAAACTTTACCTATAATTTAAAACATGTCTTTTTACCGGGTTGTAATATGTTTATAGCATATAAAGCCTTATAGGTAAATACATGCATCCAAACAGCCCATATAATCAGATTACCTATAATCCCTTTACAACTTAACGACTTTAGAGCCATTCAAAGTAGCCCCTTATACTTCAAATTCCATTTCCCATTTACATTCATTTACAAGCTCCCAAAATTCAATTATTTTATTGAGCTTCCATTATTCAACTAAACAACCCAAAATTTAATTATTTCAACTATACTTAACCAAACAACCCCAAATTCAATTATTTTATTGAGCTTCCATTATTTGACCGCACAACCAAAAATTTAATTATTTCAACTATATCAAATGATCTTTATGACTGTTTTTCAGTTCATCTCATGATTAGATTGATCGTCAAGGTCTGGTACCAAGCTCGAGCCCTAAGCGACTCGACTAGGCTAGCCTTGGTTGAGTATTGGATTTAGCCTGACCCGGGTGGACTCGGTCAAGCCCTTGAGCTGAGTCACTCAACCCAGCTACTGGACAGGCACTGATTTAAGTCGACCCAGGTAGCAATTTTTACCATAATTCTTTCTTAGTTTTGACAACCCAACGAGTCAAGTGGGCCCAATCACATAATTCTTTCTTAGTTTTGACAACCCAACGAGTCAAGTGGGCCCAATCACCAGTATCAAGATGCGCCTGGATCGCATGATGCAACTCCTATGTAGAGATGTACATGAACTGAGTTAGCTCCGTTAACTCGCTCAACTTGACATGGAAAAGTTCGATTCGACTCATCTCAAAATTGGGTTCAAACTGAGTTAAGCTTAATTTTTTTAGCACGAAAAAATTTCAAGCCAAATCCAAGCTAGATTGAACTCGACTTGACTCGGAATTTGACTCAATTCGAATTGATTCAACTAAGATAGGGTTCACTTAATATTAACATTTTATAAATATTTATAGTTAAATAAGTTATAAATTTTATATATTATATATTATATCCATTAAAAAATTTAAAATGTAAACTTGAACCAGCTCTTATGCTTGAACTCAAACTTGGCTTGGAATATCGAGCTCAAACTTAGCTCAAGTGGACCCGAGCGAGCTGTTGACTGAGACAAGCTGACTCGAGCTGTTGACTGAGATGAGCTGATTACCAGTTAAACTCGAGGACTAAGCTGAGCTGGAGCTTGAGCTGGAGCTCTGAGCTGAGTTGAGTTTGAGGTGGAGTAGCTTGCTGGCCTAGCCGAGTTGAGAGCTCAACTCGGTTTGGCTCATATACATAGTAGTGTGTGGTATGAGTCCTGAGTACTACCCCTGCCCGTCCCTAGCTCCGAACGGGCAGTTATGTGGAAGGGCCCACCATGATGTATCTGTACATCCAAGCCGTCTATCCTTTTTCTCAGATTATTTTAAGGTATCAAAACAAATTTAATGCCTTGTGCAATTTAACGCAACCAAACTTATTATTTGGTGTAGTCCACTGCCTCATTTTTGTGCTCATGTCTTAAAATAACCTGGGAAAAAGGATCGACAGCTTGGATGTACAGATACATCCCACAGAACTGCCCGTTCAGAGTTAGGGACGGGCGGGGATAGTACAGGGACGGGGCTACCAGTGATTTGACCCAGATCCGGCAAGTCCACGCGGCCACAAGGAGCAAGGAGCAGAGGAAACGGATTGGCTACTCCCCCTGCCACCAGCCAAGGTCGGTGCTCTATGGACCCCACTATGATGTATGTGTTTCATCCATGCCATTCATTTATTTTTATAAATCATTTTTATGATACGAAAGGAAAAAATAAGGTATATCTCAATCTCATGTGGACCACGTTAAAGGAAAAAGTGTTGAATGAACATTTACCATTAAAAACGTTTTGGGGCCATAAAAGTTTTGGATGAAGCTGATATTTATTTTTACCGACATCTGGGTCTTTATGTCCTAATCAACGGATTGGATATCAAATAAACAGTAGTGGGCCTTAGATGTCTTTATGTCCTAATCAATGGATTGGATGTCAAATAAACAATACAGTGGGCCTTAGATGGATTTTAATAGTAGATATCCGATCATTATTGTTTTCATGTGGTGTGGTCTACCTAAGATATATATCCCTATTATTTTTTTATCAATCAAAATGAATCATTTTTTTTTTATGATGAACGGAAGGGATGAAACACATACATCATGGTGGGGCCCACAGCCCCGGGGCTGGTGTAAGGGGGAGTAGCAATCCGTCTCCAGTAGCAGAAAGCAAGGAGGAGGATATTATTTATACTTTATAACAAATAATATAATTTTTATAAATAAATAACAATTAGAAAAATATTTTGAGAGAAACAGAGGAATATCTTTTCACTAGAACCGGAGAGAGAGGAAATCCCCCCTTCCACTAAGATAACGCATATCTTCGACCTTACCCATGAGAATGTTTGACGCTTTCAACATCCAAACATTTTCTTTCATTCTTTCTTTTCTTTTCTTTTTATTCTGATTTGGATCTTGAAATATACCCCTAATATTTTTATCTTTTAGACTTTCTCCTCCCCTCCTCAAAAAGCAATCTGAAGGTATTGGGTTACCTTCTTCAATTGTTTCACAAAGAACTTGGCCCTTTCCCTAAAAAAATGGGGGCCTTCCTTTCAACCCACTTTGGAAAATGCTTTCAGAAATTAAAGTTCCAATCAAATCCAATGAAATCATCCATCAACCACCAGACCCACTCCTCAATCCACCTTTCAATCCCTTCCCATCCAAAACCCACTTCTCAAAACCAATATCCAACCAAATTCCAATCTGGTACCAAGCCAAACACACCTTCTATGGAATTTCCTTTCCAAAACTTTGTAATCCTCAAGCTCTGCTTCTTTCTTAGCAGAAATTAGTCTATGTACCCCACAAGAAATGAATTGCTTAGAGAAACCAAATCCACACATTTAAAATTGAATCACATCAACTCAAATCCATCCATCAATCTCAACCATTCCAAAAATTAGCAAAAACAAAATTCATTCATTCCCAATTATAAAAATCTCACAAAAGGTCATAACCCATATATTAAAATAAAATTTAAAATTTTTTATATAAAAAAAACCCATCAAACCACCTTCAAATCCCTTCCCATACAAAACCCACTTGAAAAAAAGCGATATTCGACCAAAAATCCCAATCTGGGACCAAGCCAAACACACCATCTTTCTCTTCCCACATACATATATATACACATACATGAAAGTGCTGTCATGGGTAAGATACCAAACGTCTGGCACACATGGTACAAAAATACTTCCTTTTTGTCTTGAAACAGAGAGGGAGGAAACAAAACGTCCATTGGCTCTCAACGTCCATGGCCTGCACCAGCCCACCACAGTACGGACACGACCCTGGCGCTGGTTGCGTGCCCAGAACCCTCTCTTCCTCGTCGCAAACGAATACCAAACACATCTCTGTTTTCTTGATGTCTACTCGCTGCTGCTGTGAAGATGGAAAGACTGCTTTTCTCGAACTCAGAAAGCGTGTGAATTTTGGTTGTCTGGTCGAAGCCCTTGCTATTTATAGAGGCGTGGGATAAAGCTTGAAAGAGATAAGAGGATTCGCGCGAGGATATATTTGGTACGTAATTCTATTCGCACCTGTCTAAGATCTCCACCGCTTATTAGGTCTTTCACACCTGGAAGAAAATGCCAATATGTGACGCATGATGAACGTGATGAGGTCGATCACCGTCTGCCTGCTCTATGGAGCTTCTCTTACTCCACTCCATAGACTTGTTGAATGTCTAAACAAGTAAATTATAAAATAAATTCTATAAAATTTGTAATTTAATTACTGATGGAATAGACAGGTTTACGCTCATTTAAATAGGGATGCCAAGCCATACAAAGAGTTTTGGAATTAAACTAGTAAACTTACTATTTATAAATGATCCTGATTACTATTAGCGTGCATGATTTTCGGCCAAAAATAATAAGTGTCATATTTGGCTTTAGTCCTCCTAATTATGCTAAGCACTTTTAATGTTTGTGCAACTCCTAAAGCTTAATGGATGAAGAATTATATGCAAAATAAAATTTACCATAAATAATAAAAATGAAATTAAAACATAAACCCAATTGTCAATCTAATGGTATTTAGTAAATTCAGCATGAGAAGCCAGCGTAGTAGGATTGGATAGCTAATATAGCTCGTCCTGCTCCAAAATCATATATATTATATCCTATAGCTTATTCAGATTCGTGAGATGTATCTGTTTTAAGTTTTGGCAATTTGAATTACCTTTGCCTTCCACTGTGCCTTTTCTGATTCATTTTGATCATGAAGCTTTACGCTCTGCTCTGCATCCATATCGTTCAGGATCAAGACTCCTGCCTTAGTTTAATGTAAGAAAATCAAAAAAAATAGTGCTCACTAATACTCTTCACACGCAGCATCAATGTACATCGATCAAGACCATCCAAATTATGGGTCCCACTATGGATGGAGCATTTATCTAAAATCATAGATTAACAATCCTAACCATTGATTTGATTACCATGGAATTTTGTTGAGTAATCCAAATTCTAAGAGGAAATTAAAATGGTTAATGTTTATTCTGGTGGTAATTTTGCTCAGCTAAGTTAGCGATTTGGACCGTCTGGATTGTCCTGCAACTACTGCATGTACAAGGTTGAATACCGACCATGTCCTTAACTGAGCTGGCCATATCGGATGGACGGAGCAGATGTAACACAGACATAACGGTGGGCCCCACAGTGCTTGGGGTTGCAGGAACCCCTTTTGCTACTGTTATATAATAATCCCCACGAATCCGCCTGCCTATTTTTTTTGGGGGGATACTGCATTTCACGGAGCGGCCCACGTGATTAATGGAGCTGATTTCTCACAAATGTGCGTGTTTGGAACAAGTGCTGCGAATCGTCTCTTCACCGTCCCAGCGCGCGAATATCTAGAGCTTTCGTTAAACGAACGTTCAACACGTGTCTAGAACATTCTAGGGGTGGAGGCTCATGACACGGTTGATTCTACGATTCTTACGCGCACCACATGACCGCGTTTTCCAGCTGTGACACGTAAGTGGGCCCCACTGCGTTTTCCTTCGGAGCAGAACTTTGATACTCTGGCCTGTGTGATGGATGATACACAAGTATTTAGAAATTAATTATAAATTGCAAAAGTGGCATACAAGTAAACTGTCCAAATTATGATTCACAGTTTAAATGTATCAATAACAAAAAAACTAAGCTTATTTGATTAATTTATTTTCAGATTCGTGGACATTCATTGGACGGTTAAAATAAAAGCATAAATCTTCCTGTGTCCACAATAAATTGCTCATGAAGCAGAGGTTAAAATCGTATAAACAATCTGAATTTGGGATTAGAACTTAGATACAGAGATTTCCACTATTTAGTCCGTGTGGTTTGAGTTGATATCTGCCACATGTCCCATTTCAGAGTGCCAGTGTATCAAGCATCATACTCTGGCATAGTATCAAATAACTCCCTTCTTTTCTTTGTGTTGTTCGAGTGCTTATCTGGGGAATCAGATGCGACGGATGATAACTACAATGTCTCCCAAGTAAGGAAAGCGGATTGCGTAATTAGTAACTTAGTACGCTATAACTCGTGGGGACCACAATGATATATGTGTCCAATCCATGCCGTCCATTCGTTTTAACAGATTATTCTAGGCGATTATCAAAAACATTCAGCATATAAAAACATCAAGTGGACCACACCACAGGAAACAGTGTGAACTGAATGATTACCGTTAAAAACTTCGTGGGGGCCACAAAAGTTTTGAATCAAGATTATATTTATTTTTTTCCCTTAATCTATGTCTTTGTGACATTATGAACAGGTTGGATGACAAATAAACATCACTGTGGGACCTAGGAATATTTCAACGGTGGACGTCATTATCCCACTGTTTCGTGTGGTGTGGTCCAATCAACGTTTTTATATGCTTAAAATTTTACACTATACCATAAACCTATTTGTAAAAACAGATGGACGGATTAGATTAGACACATACATCCTCAGAGGGCCCCACAGAGTTTACTCAGTACGCTGTAGCGTACTAAGTTGCCCCGTACGCGTTCCGCTCCAACACAAGCGTCTTTATTCTAACAAAAAATGCGTCCTTTTCTTTCAAATATGCGTGATTCAGTTCAAAAGGTCGGCAAAGAGACGGCCATGGAGTTCTGATGCATCGGGTTGCGAGTTCTGAATGGTGTCCAGATGCAACCATTCTTACAAGTGGGCCCTATTTTCTAGTGATCTAGACCGTTGATATTTTTCTATCCACTGTATATAACAGGTGACCCAAAATCCGTCTTAATTAGAGGAATCTAAATAGCAAATATTTGGTATTTTTCTCTTGGCCTTTTATACCTTGGCCACCATTTAAGGATCGAATACGTGATCTTTGTCATTTTCTCTAAATCCAAAATCAGATATAGGAAACATCAGATAAACGGTCTGGATTGCCGAACACTAGGCCCACTAGTGTATATTGATGGATGATGCGGTAAGGACAGTTTGGCATCCCGTATTACCATCGAAATTTATGGTTCGACAAAGGGTCATGCACTGCCCTTCGATTGATGATGAGTGTATCTGTGCGGTCCGTTTCGAAATCAGATCGTTCGATTAGTTTAATAAAGCAATGAATCATCCCAAGGTAAGTTGATGTGGATTTGATGGACGATGGATCTTGTCATTGTGAATTCAAAATTGATAATGTACGATTCAAATAGTGTAACATGATGTCATTCGAAGTTCAATCGCATTTGGAGTTTCATAATCAAATCAAGATAAGTTTTGTAGTTTCATGTGACATTTAAATCAAGGTTACTTCGATGTCATCGAAGTTTCGGGACAATGTTTTAAACTTGCTCGTTTGTTCAGTTTCAAATTTTCATTTTCGTTTTTTGTGTTATGAGTCTCCACCGCTATTATCGAAGGAACGATTCTTGAATTTCAGTGTGACAATCAAAGCTCGCTTTGCATCAAATTCTTCCTCTCCAACTCGTGCACTCGGAGGTTGTCTCGCATTAGTTGGTGGGTTTTCTGTCTCCCTTGTCTTCCTAGTTTTTTATTATTATTATTATTTTTATTTATTCCATCACTTTGTTCTCTCATTTACATTAAATCTTAGTGTAAATTAATTGACATTCTTCTTTCCAAACTAGAAAACCTAGATTTTTGACATCACATTTGCCACATTTCCAATCTTTTACAGTTCTAGGTTTTCTTGATCGAGAATTTGGAGGATACCTTGGTTGCCCTTGTAAGCTCCAAAATTGATATTATGCCGAAGGACAATAAAAGGAAGGCATCGGTAGTTGTTGAATCTTCTCGGCCTACTTGGATAAAAAAATTGGCACCACGGAGGGACAATCATGTGACTCGCCGATCCCCATCTCCTCAACCCCCTTCAAACTACTCCGAACATGAAGAGGAGCCCTTCGTACCGAAGACACCGCTGACAAACACTCCATTGGCTAGGTACAAAGGCCGAAAAATTATATATGAAAGAAGTGTTGATGTCTCATGTGTCCAAGCCTATGGCGTAGATGGCATCCTAAGATCCATAGGATGGGAGAACGTCCTAAAATTTGGGGGAATGACTCAAAAGAAACAAGTTTATTGGTTTTTGTCCAAATGTAAAAACCCCACTCTCCAACCCCCATCTTTCGAAGTTGAGGTTAGTGGCCGCGTAATCAAGATCACCCCGGCACGTATTGCTACCTTGATTAGTGTTCCTCTGTCTAGAGAGCCACAACCTGATTATGACCTTGCCTCCCCACAGGCGCGAGTCATGATGACTAGGTTTTTATGTAGTGGAAGGGATGAGCCATGGATCCAAGGCAATGCCCTCAGGTCATCAAACATGTCCAGTCAATTTCGAATCCTTCACTCCATCTTCTCAACAAATGTCTACCCGAGAGGAACAAATAGAGTGGACCTTACCCCATTTATGGTAAATATAATTTACAATGTTGGAAATGGTGTTCGTCTGTGTCTCCCAACTATCATTTTGCATCAGATTGCCCATACCATTAGAGGGAGTCGACCCACGTATCTCCCCTTTGGACATCTAATTTGTCTTCTAGCTCGTGAGTGCGGATTCTCGTCGACTACAGATGTACCCGTTCCGGCAAAAAAGATCACGAGTGACAACATAAAGAAGATGCACCTTCTTACCTTGGTAGTGGAAAATCCTGACACTAACATGGATGTACTCGCAATAGCAGATCAGAGGGAGACGAGTGTCGACGCCACCCAAACTCAGGAGCCCTCTCCACAAGCCATTCCTAATGCAACCACCTCGCGATGCTTCGTGAGACAGCAGGATCGCCTCGACCAGCTGGTGGCAGCACAGGTAGAGGTACGTGCAGAGCAGGCGAGGCAAGGTGAGCGCCTTACCAAGTTGGAGCAGATGGTACACTCCCTGCAGCAAACCGCGCAAGAGATATTAGCCTTCCTAACATGCCGTCATGACGATATCTCTAGACTGGGACCAGGGCCAACTAGTTAGGGAGAGTCATGTTTTATCGAGTCTTTTGATGTCTGATCATCTCAGTCATGTGATTCCTTTTTTATTGACCGAAGATGAACAAGCAATTTTATGTTACATGTACATTTTGGATCTTATTGTGTGTATGTTTATTTTGTTATGATACTATACATCACCTTCATGGTTGTTATCCTTGAATATTTAATTGCCCATTGTCTCTCTCCTTTTTATGGTTTATGATTTAAACATGTTTTCAAGCTTAAAATGATAATCCATGTTTATGTATGAATCATTTGCCAATCACTGACAAAAAGGGGGAGCAACATACTTCCACTAATGTGTTGTGTTGTATCTTTTTTATAGCACTTTTGGTGCATAGATTTAGGGGGAGTAATGAAGAGTGCATACGAAGTTGTATATGCTGTTTATATGTATTTAGTTAAGCTAAATTTGTATATCTTATAAAATATGAAAGGTCATGTAAAGATACAATCATGTTGAGTTGTATAAGTTTTGTTAGGTTTTGTCATGTAATTGATAAAGGGGAAGATTGTAAGTGCCCTAGTTTGTCAATTAGCATGAGATGTGAGTCATAAAGTCTGGTGAGCCCCAAGGAAGATTTAAGACCGAAGACTTGAAGATCAAAGGCATCCAAAGCACCGAATATCAAGGAAATGGTAAAGTACTGAGACCTCTTTAAAAACCTATACCCATCCTATAAAACTTGACCTTTCAACTAGCCCAAACCCTATAGGAAAAACCTCTCTAATATGCGCTAGCAAGTGGTCATGGGAAGAAAACCTTTTAAAAAGAACTTTAGAAAAATAATCCATTTTCAATACCATTGAATAGGCATAGAAATGTCACGCCCCGTACTCGGAAACCGGGCTCACAAAATTTTCGATCACCGAATCCGGCGCAGACAACCTCCATAGTACCCCATTCTTGGCTCCCGGCACCCATATACCAGGTTCCGATCTTGGGATGCTACAAGGAAGATTTCAAACATGATTCGATTTGTAATGAGCATAACCCACGAACAATAACCACAAGAACACCATCACAAAATCCACTATGATAAAATAACTTTTGAGTACAAGGCGTATGAAAGAGAAATACAATATACTGAAAATGACAAAAACTCCAAAAGCTCGGCTGCACGCTCCAACTACGGCGAGACTACGGCTGCGTCCTGGTGTCACCTGCACACATCAATCGTACATAAAGCTTATAGAAAGCTTAGAGGGTGGTGTAAGTGTGTGCGCAATATGAGCGTGCTCAGAATGCAAGGTCAGAGTAATGCGGAAACATGCTGATGAGTACATGAATGCAGTCAGCCGTACTAAGCCTATGCGGTGCAAGATATGAATACTATCGACTATGTCAAGGCCATGCGATGCATAGTGCAAGTCAAGCATGCCAATCCACCTCCACATATCAATGCAGCTCCTCACTAGAGCATCAAATTAGTAAGGTTCTCAGTCTGGATAATCACCGGAGTCTAGTACACTCTACGTCATCTTGTCGTCCCTATCCAAACGCACAACTGAGAGAGTGAAAGAGACCTCACTATCCGCCTGCCAATATCGTGTCCGACTCGTCGATAACGACCTATTCCTCAAGCTGGTCAAACTCAACCTAGAAGTTGTCCCCTCACTCAGGCAGGTAAGGTCACACCCCTTTCCAACCAACCACGGCACAGTGGGAGACGCGACCTACTGGTATACAACCCTCGCGCACTTGTGTATCCACTCGGTCTCGATGTTGGAGTCATCCTCTGGTACCATCGGGTTTAGGATTTTCACCCAGGGACATCTATGGCGCCCGTATGCTATAATCAAACATTTTCGGTATCCAATCCAACCACCCACGATGTGTCTGTGGAGGCTTTGGCCCTGATGTCGCTAGGGTATACAATAATCATGATCACACAAATGCAAGTGCATGAATCACTCTACCAAACATGCAACAATCATGCGCACGTCGCACGCTCATGTAGGGCAACTCCGCTTATCAGGGAGCCCATAAACAATCCGCCCGAAGGCATATGCTATGATCAATCACTCATCATATCAGACATACATATGGTGCGTATGATCATGAATCATGAATCTATACTATACATGTTATGTGGTGATGGACTCTGATCAAAACGAAGATGGGCCTAGACGGCCTACACATTACAAGTATGGGCTAACAATGGGCCCTAGGGAGAGTACAATGCGGACATTTAACTAACATTATTCACACAATGTGAACGTCAAATCAACATTTGCTCCCAAGGCATAGCCTGCTATAAAAGGTCAACATATAAACCATGGTGAAATCACACTACAATGGGCCTTATGCACATCCCATTGGGCCTCGACCCATGGGCCTTCAGTACATCAAATGGGCCTCAAACCATGGTCTCATATATATCAAAGTGGGCCTTAGTGGGCAGGCCACAATTACATCAAGTTAGGCCTAGTCACATGGGCCTCATATATATCAAAGTGGGCCTCAATATCGGGCCATGAACACATTAAGGTGGGCCTAATCATATGGGCCTTGCATACATCATAATGGGCCTTGTAACATGGGCCTCAAATATATATAAAGGCGGGCCCCAACAATGGGCCTGAAACCAATCAAGATGGGCCTCATATAAGGTGGACTACGTGGATATAAAACATATGGACGGCGTTGATGAAATACATACCCCATGGTGGAGTCGCTCGCTTATCATGGTGGGCCATCGTTCCGTTTGGATGGTGGAATTGGAACACATACATCGGCGGTGGGTCCCACATACATGGCCCACCCTTCATATATATATATATATATATATATATATATATATATATATATATATATATATATTATATATATATATATATTAACATAATATATTATAATAAATATATAAATTATAATCAAGGCCACCAGAATGCTTTTTTCCGCCCAACCTGAGATAAGGTCACACGGCCATGGGGCCCGCTGTAATGTATATTTTCCATGCAACCTGTTGATAGGGTCACATGGACCTAGGGCCCACCATAATATTTATTTTCCATACAACCTATTGATAGGGTCACATGATCGTGGGGCCCACTGGAATGTTTATTTGCCACCCAAACTGTTTATAAGGTCACCTGGACCTGGGGTGGGCTTGGAGCCCACCGTGATATTTATTTGCCACCCCACCTGTTCATATGGTCACATGGACCAGGGGCCCACGGTGATGTTTATTTGCCACCCAACCGTTCATTGAGTCACACGGTCAGGGGCCCATCGTAATGTGGTTCACAATCCAGCCCACTCATTATGTGTGTCCCACTTGGCTAAGGGTTCAGACCAAGTTTCAGCCGCGTCCAAATTTCAGGTAGGCCCCACCAAGTGATCTTATATGTTTTAGGCATGTCTTCACATGATTTTAGATGGTATGGCCCACCTGAGCTCCGTATACGGCTGATTTTTGGGATATCCCATAATTTAAAGGGGACGCTTCAAATGCACGGTGTTGATGTTCGAAATGCATCATGGTGGGGCCCACACGGCCCAGCCCGTCCTTCCGCTCGCCACTGACAGCCGCAGGCGCTGCCTGCGCCTTCTGTCAGCAGCAGTTGCTGCTGTTTTACTTATTTATTTTTGAAAATCATGCATTCTAGGGATTTTCATACACGAGGCCCGCATCAGGTGGATCTGACCCAACCATCGGCTCCTATGGCTCGATACCAACTCATCAAGCCCAATATTCGATGGGTTTTGGGGTACCGAAACATCCGGCGGTATTTCAATGGTGGGAAGTCTATCATCCAAACTATGGCCCGCCATGAAGTCGAATCAGTCTTATTTTTCGGCTCAACGCCTAAAATGATCTGGGAAATGGGATAGACAGCTTGGATTAAGTACATGCATCAAGGTGGGGCCTATATGAGCGGCCCACCCCAATGCCTGGCTAATTAGTACACACCCATGTTAGTTCACACTTTACTGTTAGCCACACCCACACCCTTAGCTGCACGTCCAGCGTCCAGAGACGCTGGACAGTGTAAAATAACATAGGCACTATGGTGGGTCCCACATGCACATGGCCCACCATGCATAAACATATTAATATAATATTATTGTAATATAAATATAATGTATTATATACATTATATAGACTGTAGATCTCTCCTGAAATGTGGTGGGCCACACTTGTCTGATGGATGGAGTAGATTTTTTTTTTTAACATAATTCGGTGGGACCCACTACATTATAGGGAGAGAAAAGAGAGAGAGAGAGAGAGAGAGAGAGAGAGAGAGAGAGAGATAAGGTGAGATAGAGGGACCCCGCCACTATGGGCCCCTCTTGGTTAAATCACATACATTAAATGGGTCCCACTAAACAAATGGGCCCTAAAATAAGAAGTAACGGTGGATCACCCACCTTGTTGGCCTCCTCCTTGATCCCTTGAACTCCTATGCTCCTATGCTCGACTTTTAACGGTGGATGATGGATTTTTGATGGTGGGGATGAGAGATGAGAGGGTGGGCCACACTTGGTGTTTGGGAGAGGGAGAGAGCTTGGACGTGGGATTTTTGCTTGGGAGAGATTTGAGAAATGAGAGAGAAAATGAGGTGATGGGATGATGTGTAATGGGGATGGGTGGAGTGATGTGTTGTAAGAAGGGATGGGTGGAGAGAGAGGTGAAGTGATGTGAGGGTTGACTTTAGGCTTGCTTGTGTAAGAGAAAGATATGGGTTGTTGTACATGGGTATGGAGTGACTTGACTTGTACTTGACATGAGTGATTGATTGATTGATGGGACATTTCGTAGAGATTCTCTTGAAGTTCACAACGCGGGGCGTTTCTTCGAATTGAACGTGAGCCTACATCTTCTACTCTGGGTATCGGATCAGTGCGCGAGTCGCGGCGTTGGAACCGTGGCAACAGTGCGGTCACTATGATACAAGTTTTGGTTCGAGCCGACTTCGGTATGCGGGACTCGGTTTAAGATCGCGCACAAACGTCGGATACGGGTCGAGGGTTGCCGGAATCCAACTTATAGGATCGCGGAAGCCTACGGAACTGTCTAGGGTACAGGTCTTACAAGAAAACTGTCCAACAACCTCCAGATGTAATTCTAGATTTTTCTACTGGCATCGAGGTGCATTCGATGGCGTCGAAGGCCACTTGATGACATCGAGTGGATGCCTCAAAATGTCCAGCAAGCACGAGTTTAAAATTCTGAAATTTCTCAATGGAATCAGAAACATTCGATGACATCAAAGGGTATCCTCGATGTCATTGAGTGGCCACTCGATGTCATCGAGTGACATCGAATGTACACTCTAAAACTATCCACAACTTAATAAGAAAATTCTTGATTTTCTCGATAGCATCGAGGGACCTCCGATGGCATCGAAGGGACACCTCTATGGCATCGAAAACCACTTGATGTCATCGAGTGGAGAGGTTAATCTATCCAGCAACCATTCGAGATAAATGTTAATTTTCTCGATGACATCTAAGGGGACTTCGATGCCATCGAAGTTGGCAGATTTTTGCCTTTTTTTTTTACTGTTGCAAAACACTCTATTTAAATGAATGAGGAGTTACTTTGCAAAGGGGTGAGTAAGAGAGAGAGAGAGAGAGAGAGAGAGAGAGAGAGCCTTGTGAGTGTGTGAAACCCTAGCTAAAATATTTCTCACAAGCTCTCTTCCCTCATGAAGTTCATCATTCAATCATTATGTTAAAGACATTTATTGAGCATTCAAAGCTTTGATTGAATAATAAACTCCAATGTTCATTAATGCTCTAACAACCATCTTTATTGGCAAATCATTTATGCTAGAAAAACATTGAATGCTTATCCTTGGAAATCCTAACCATAAAGACCTATCATTAGTAAGTTAGGATTCACCTACCCTTGACCTACACCTCAGTTTCTTTAAAGGTTATCATCATCAAAGTTATGGTTCAAGTGAGTTGAAGATGCTTTCGTGATTCAAGAAGATCTTCATCAAATGCACTTCAACAGGGCTCATCCACTTTAGGTAAGAAAGTTTATTTAAGTCCATCGTGTCTAGAAACCGATCCTTGTGTAGGATTGGGTTTCAAAGTTTGAAATACTAAACTCGCCAAGTCCTTGTGTAGGCCTTCGACATGAGAGTACGCTTATCGTCCTTGTGTAGGACTTCGTATTTGAGTTTGTAACATCCTAGATTTTCATTATTTTAAATTCTAAAAACCCTTGAAAATTTTTCACTATAATTAACTTGTATTGTCACTAACCGACCCTTAACGCTCGAAGTGAGCTTATACACGGGTAGTACCAGTAAAAGACCGCACAAATCCAATCAATCAATTGTATGAAGCTAACGAATCTGCCCGATCACTTAAACATTGAGCTTAGCCTCGAGGTCTGTTCACGTAGGGTCCAAATCTAACTGACCTATCACTGACTAATCGAGACAACCGTAACTAAATAAAGATCTACCCAAAGCCGAGACAAGTAGGGGTCAGATCTTAATCAATAAACCAAATCAATCCAGTTACTCCTTTAGCCTAAAAACCAACCGTTTAGAGTTATTAAGATCGAATCGTCATTTTCACTGGTTACGAATAGGCCACACTATGAAGTTAGTTAATCCAAATCCTAATAATTGCGCACAACAAATCTTGATACCTAATTCATTCCAGAAATGTCCTGATTTTTCGAATAAGCTCTAGACCGCTCGTTAGTTGGCCACTAGTTCTGAAACTCTAGAATAATGTCCGTCTCGCTAGGCTTGACGTTCATCGCGGGTGGAGAATCAAGATAGTACCCAGAACTGAGCAACTTGGGCTAGAGGCCGAGTGCTTGAAATACGCAAATACCCTAGGCCGAAGCCTGACACTTAAGTGAAATAGACTTTCCACTCTTTCGTGAAGTTGTAGCTTTCCGACTGTTAGATCGCAATCAAACTCAAGGTATGAGTTAAGGATATTTTCATGCTCATATCCTTATAGTCGCGGCCCCGATCAATCACCGATAACCGTCGATTGTAAGTGGGCCCCCCATGGTTGATCGAAGAGTCCGATTGCCGCCCGATTCTGACAAACTATAGATCCTATAGTGGGGCACCTTTCTCCTAACATGGATGAGCCAGTGGGTCTCCAGAAAGACCCTATAAGTGAGAAACAACCTCCCTTAAGGTTAATATAAGGGATAAAGGGCCATTTGCACCACTTCTGACACTATATTAGCGCCTCATTTGGGCACCCCCTTCTCCCATACGAATTTTATACCCCAGCTTGGGTGAGGGAGAAGAGAAAGAGGAGAGAGAGAGAGAGAGAGAGAGAGAGGAAGCTTGGAAGTATAAGGGTTTGTGCACCTTCACCCTCTCATCTCCTCTATAGCAACATTGTCCTTCATTGGTATCGATTCGACGACGATTGAAGGTAAGTATTGAGTTATGTTTGTAGGTTTAGGTCTTGTGTTTAATTCCTTCAAATTCTTACAAGCTTGCATGCTTACTTAGGTTCTTGACAATTTTTCTCCAAATTCCTAACCCTAGGAGCTCAAAATCGGATATTCCTTCTTAAGGTGCGGACCATTGTCTCTAAGTTATCATTTATCGACCCTTGAGGGTCTCGGTTAATGATTAGATGCTTGTAGATGAATTCGTGCATAATAATATGTCAACATTTCGATTTGTCTATAATATATGTTATTGGTTGGATACGGATGCTCACGTGTTTGATAGAATGTCTAGGTGATCGAATGTATTATTTTTATGGATGCTCACATGCTTAATTGAATGCTCAATTGAATGTGTTATTTTGTTGATGCTCATATATTTGATAAAATGCCTAAGTAGATGTGTTGTTTCATTGATGCTTACATATTTGATAAAATGCTTAAGTAGGCGTTGCTTCTATTGATGCCCACATGTTCGATGAAATATCTAAGTGGTTGTGTAGTAGAACATATGCTATAATTACGTAATGTGGTGCTCAGTCCATAACGATACTTATGATTGTTATGATGTTGGGTCATTTGACTAACCATCCGAACTAAAGGGGTGACCTGAGTTGAAGCGGCCACCCTAGGCTTGTTTGATCGACTTGGGTTGAGCACGGACAACCGACAGTAGTTGGACTACACGGGCTGCTTGCACCCAATGCCGGTTGTGTTGTGGTTGTCACGCCCCGAAATTCGAGTACCCGAATAAGGTCTTCGAGACTCGAATCCCAAGGTTCGTGAGTTATAATATAATGACATTTATTACAATCCAGTTGATTCAATCAAATTCATTAAATACTCAACGTCATCTAAAAGAAAATACCACTGAAATGTTTATTAAATTCAATTCTTTTGATAGTTTATCCTTTCTACATCGAAATTTGAACATAAACTAAACTTAAATAACAAAAAAAAAAAAAAAAAAAAAAAAAAAAACTGAATTGAATTAAAACTAAACCTAATTTTTTAGAAAATAAAGTTAATAGTAGAGGCCCGCCTACTCATAGTATTCCAGCTCTACACCTATGCATTTGTTTTAGTAGGATGAGCATAACAGCCCAGTAGGGTTATTTCTTACCCAAAATTTAACATGTTCAGATAATATCAATTTTATAACAATGAAAGAAATAGAATACAGATAATGAAATTAACAACAGAATTGTGAAAATACAATGCATGCGATATTTCCATGGATACTCATAACATTTATATTATTTCTTACAACACCGTACCCAAGTGGATGGTCACGTTGCATTAACGCCCACGCACTGGTACCTCATGGTGATGGACCCATTTATACGTTAGCTGGTCAGACTACTGCTCCGACTGCTCCAGTTGTACCTTTGACGTATGTCCATGCACACAATTGTACTCAGACGCCGTACACAAAGGAGACTCCAAAGGATCCAGTGGTTTCTAGGGTCTTTCACCCAAGGGACACAATTGCTCTACTTGCTGGCTTTAAGGTCTTTCACCCAAGGGACATGATTGCCCTACTTACTAATTTAGGGTCTTTCACCCAAGGGACACGATTGCCCTACTTGCTTACGTTACATCCAACATATTAAAATTTATATTCAATGAATGATAAATATACATGTAAGATGAATAATTATTTCACAAAAATGTCAACAATATATTCTAATTAATAATTCTAGATTTAAATTTGTTGAAACTTTAATAATTCAATTACTTAAATAAAATATTATTTTACTATTATTTAATTTAGGAATTCTGTGAAATAATGTACAATAAATTTTAGTTTAAATTCTAAAATTTAAAAAATTTCTTAAGCTTAAGTTCATTTAAATTTAATTTAATTAATTATTTAAAATTTTAGAATTAAAATTTGAATTTTAATATTCACATAAACAAAAATATTACACTGATTTCTATAATATAACATTAATAATGTAATTAAATTATTATTTAATAATTTAAGTTAATCTAAAAATTTATCTGATTATTTTAAATATAAATTTAGGATTTTATTATTATTTAGTTATTTATTTATTTTTATTTTTTTTGTAGATACCACTGAAGAATGTTGGAATACCATGTATATCCTAAAATCATAATTTATTTATATATCTAATTATGTACAGATATAAGCTAATTATTTTATTCTGAATTCTAATATTCATAATTTACAAAATAATTATATGGACCTTATATTTTGATTTTTTTTAAAAAAAAAAAAATCAGACTTTAAATTAGTATGAATTGAAAGTTTAATTTAACATCGGGTTAAGATTTTGATTTAAATAATTTAAATAATCATCTAAATTAGATCATATTAATTTCTAAATGCTCAAAATTAGACTTATAACGATTTAATTTGATCTTGACAAGAGGGATTCTAAATCTTCTAAATTAGAATACAAACTTAGTAAAATTATTTATTTATTTATTATTATATTTTTTTTTACTTAAATTTAGTTAGTATTTATTCTAAACCAACTAATTTAGATTAATTACTCTAAATCAGATTTATTGTTTAAATCTTAACACTTGACTTTAGAAATAAAAGATATTACGATCTAATCTACAAGTTAACTAGATTCAGTAATTACTAAAATTTAGAAAAGCAGATATCATGTATAAATGAATTTGAAAATATTAATTAAAGTCATAATAAATAAATTTTAGAAAATATATAAAATCAGAAAGTTCATAAGTGGAGGAGAATCACCCACATAATAATCAACTGGAATAATATTCCTATTAAAATTTTGGGAATAAATTTCATAATAAATACCTGAAAATAATAAACTTCAGGATAATATCACCTACCTTAAAAGTTTGATGATAAACTTCAGGATAAGATCACCTACCTTAAGAATTTCACCCATAAGTGACTAATTTTCAGTGGTATCCTAGCTTCGCCAATATGCTGGATGAATTGAACTTAATAATTACTCGCCTAACATGATCATTCACCGCATTGCATTAGCTTAGAATGTGGTGAACGAGCCGGTTGTCGCGTGATGAGAAAATGTTGTCATTTGCAAAATTGGTGGTCGGAGTCGTGTGTGAGGGAGTTTTGTTTGGAAAGGGCATGCATAATGTCATATCTTCATATGTACATTTAACAAGAGTATTTTGAAATTGTTTGTTTCTTGTTTATCATTAACTGCGCTGATTGTGTCGATAACATGTGTAACTTAGAACTAATGGAACCACTGAGTTAGCTACTTACACCCACCTGGGACGGTGTTTTAAAACACCAACTAGACATATTATTAATGCAGGCTCTATCGAGGCCTCTGGCGGGTAGGCATAGATTGGCTTGCACCACCACCGATATATTTTGGAAGAATTGGGCGTAAACTGAAAGCTTTACACTTTAATCATCTTAGGCATGTATATTGTGACTCATTTTGGGCGATCATCACTACTGAAATTGTATTTTTAATTCTTAGCCCTATATTTCTGAATATTTTGTTATCTCTGTCTCGCTTTGGTTCCGTTAAATTGAATTGCGCAACTCTGATTATTCGTGTGCGAACTTAATGTGAATTAGAATGAAGACGCATGTGCATTTTATTAAGTTAACACCTGAGAACTCGGGACCGGAGTCTATGTGCTCAGGTGCTGATTTTTGGGGCGTTATAGAGTTTGAGATCCAAGCTCACTAAGACCTTGTACAGGCCATCGACGGATGCAAATCGTGTAAACCTTGTGTAGGCTGTAAAGGTTTATGGTGAACCTAATTTAAAACAATCTGGATAGCGAAATCTGACACACTCTAAGAGAGAGTGAGTCAGCCGGGAGTGAAGTAGGCACGTAGCTTAACCACTATACTTCGTGTGCGATGGGCTGAATATTTTATACCTTATCTGTTATATTTTGCTAAATAATATGAATAAGTCTTTTTACTAGTAAATATGTTTGACAGAATGCCTTAATGACGTTTTTACTATAGTATAGTTTATAAATCACATATTCATGTCTCTCTTAATATATATATATATATATATATATATATATATATATATATGAGTATTTACAAGTAAGTGAATGTACTAATATAGTTAAATATTTAAAAAAGTCATATTCACCCCCTCTAGGACATTAGTCATATATTCAGGCTTCGCTTCCAGTGGTAAAAACGTAATTTCAAAACCCAATCAACTCACCGAATCAAATCCAATTAATTCAACCCAGTCAAACCCAGTCAACTTAGTAAAACCCAGTCAAATCCCAGCCAATCCAATGAATCCAATTAGCTTACAACCATGCCCAACTTTAAGCCCGAATCCAAGCCCATTTCAAGCTCAAACTTATGCTCATTACCATTTAGGACCACAATGAAGCAAAACCAAGTGAATAAGAGGGAATACGCCACCTCAGGAGCACCCCTGCAAAATTTGGGGTTGATTCATGCTCTGAGCGATGCCGAGGGTGTCGCCTGCAATGTGGATTTTTTTTCCAAATTTTACAGGGATGTTAGGTAGGGTGATTACGTCATCTCTATAAAATTTAGGGTCGATCCATGAGGTGGGTGATGTCCAAATTACCACCCACCATGTGGCAGCTCTCCTGCTTTAGTAGGAGAGGTTGAAACAGGTGTGGTAAGCCTTAGTTCCATTGAAAGTATGTAATAAAGAGAAAAGACTCTTCTGTCCACCCCTTTACAAAAAATCACACCTTTACTACCCCCATTAAGCAGTTAAGATTCCACCATGTGACAATCTCAAATCTTGACCCTTGGGCCCTTTCCAACCCTAAACTTTCCCATCAATTATAAAAAAAATCAACCCCAGTGACTATAAATAGCCCCTCCCCTTTCATTCCAACACATCCGGGAAAATCCAAGAAACATCTCGTAATTTCATCTTATCATAGCCTATTCATTTTCAAGCCATCCCTCCACCAAGGAGAAGTGAGAGTAGGAGAAGAATAGTCCAGCCCAGGTCAGCCTAGCCAAGCCCTAACCTTAACAACCTAAGCCATAGAAAGGATGATCTAGTCTTAGGGGTGTACACGAGTTGAACCGAGTCGAGCATGGCATAGCTCAACTCGGCCCCGCCACTAGCTGACCCCAACTCAAACTCGGCTTGGCTCGGTCCTCGAGCCTGACTGGCCAGCTCAGCTCAGCTTGGTCAGCAGCTCAGGCCGGTTCGAGCCGAGTTCGCCTATGCAGCATTTTCACAAACACATGGACTGCACCTTCAAATTTTCACTGTATGTAAAATAGCAGCATCGGTTTTACAAGTATTTCATCAAACACCTTATATGCAACATCAAAATCAAGAAAAAAAAAGGGTATTTGTTTCATATACATACCTTCCTTGCCACTAGTCGACACTTCGTTGAGTCATTTCATCAAACACTTGGTGAGCAACATCAATATCAAAGTAACCGAGTCACCGAACTGTTTTGATCCTAGTTCAATTCGAGTTGGGGTTTGATCCGAGTCGAGTCAAGCTCGGGCAAGCTCGAACTTGGTTTGAAATTTTTTCGAGCACGAAAAATCAGCTCAACTCAGCTCGAACTTAATTTCAAACCGAGTCGAATCGAGCTTTTTTGAGTCGAACAAGCTAACCGAGCTAACTCAGTTCGTGTATAGCCCTATCTGGTCTAGTCGAGTCAATCTTTGTGACAAACCTGTCCACCCCTTCATCGAGCCCTGATCGATTTCATTCAAACTTACATTAGCATTTTGCGACACCCATTCCTTTCTCAACCCATGCTAATCACATCCATCAACATTACATATATATCATTTCACACCCAATCAACTCAAGTGTATGCTTGTGGCTTGCCGATATATCGGATCCTGCCCATCAAAAACTTGGGTCGACCGGTATTCTACCACTTCAGTAAGTAGGTGAGTCAGGGTAGATTTATCTAACCCCGGCTACCGCTTGGCGATGATGGTGCATTAACACTACATTAATTACACACAATAGATCATTAGAAACTCATATCTAACATTTTCACCCAATCAACTCGAGCATATGCTTTATGGCTTGCCGAGTTATCAAATCATGCCCATCAAATGCTCATGTTGATCGATTATTCTACTGTTTTGTCAAGGAGGTGAGTCAAGGTAGATTCATGTGACCTAGTCTACCATTTGTCAGTGATGGTGCATTGACACAACATTATACGCTACTTTGCATTACTTGTGAGCAAAAACTAATCTAAATTCCTAATAGCTTATATAATCCTGTGAAGTAGAGACCGTACAACTGTATGTGCATATAGGGTACTTAATATCTTCTCTCTCTATACATGGTCTAGCCGACTATGAAAGCAGAGTAATTGGCTAGTGGCGACTCCAGTCAAACATAATACACACTACACTTTTAACAGATCACATACGCCTCTTAAAAAGGCATCACGTGAGTGCGACCCGCCCACGATCCAGCATCCACAATCTCATTTATAAAGTTTTGATGAATCAATTATTAAGCTTATTGAAGTATGCATAATTTTGTTTTGAGTAAGCGAAACTTAAGTTTTCCCTCGTTAAAGACATTTGAAGGCTCCAAGACCTCTTTACGATAAACATATATGATCACACTACATGTACAATCTTCGTACCAAATTTTCATGTTCTCGTCGTTAAGGCTAGTGATATTCGTGACCGTGATTCGTCTCACATCGTGAAGATTAAATGTTGTAATGACTACCACAATTTACTATTAATAGTCTTAATTAACCAAACCATTAAAGCATTGCTCATATTGTCCAACAAATACATTAATTAACCATATAAATATTTTCTTTAAAATCATAAAACATATTTAACAAAATACTTTTTAAAATAAATCTTGAAAATTGACAAAGGCGACCGAGTAATTAAGAGAATATAAAGGTTTATATAAGACAAGCCGCCTAGTTGATCAATAGTGAATCTACCTAAAGGTTGGATATCATAATCGGGCACACCAATGAGCCCCATTGGAGTTGCAATCAACCTTAAATTCGCGTGAGAAGTTATGCGCTTGAAATGTGACACACATACGATCTTTGGATAGGCATGGAAACCTTGTACTAATCTTTAAAGGAGGAGTTTCAGTGGGTTATAAACTCCTCTCATCTTACATATATGTAAACAGGGCTGGGTACGCAGTCTACATATCTGAATCTCTCCCGTCCGTTTGTACGGTGCGGAAGATCCCGATAACTGCCTTCAGTAATGGCTTCCCAAACAGGTATGCCTTCAATTGCTTGAACTCTACACTCGATACATAATTTGATTCTTGAAATTCCTCAATTCTTAGTTAACAAATTTGAAGAATTGGAAACGATTGGAAGGGATCTCTATTTGATTTCTGGGTAGCATCTCTCCCTCAATCTCAGCTGGGTTGTAAACAAGCATTACTCAAATTTGAAACAAAAAAAAAAAAAGAAAAAAAAAAAGCACCCTATCAAACACGGTCAAAGCCCTTCCCATACAAGACCTACTTGACAAATGCCATATCCAACCAGATCCCAATCTGGGAGGAAGCCAAACACAACATAGTTCTCTTCCGACATACATGAAAATGGTGTCATTGATGGGTCACCAAACGTCTGGAACACATGGTACACGAGTATTTCCTTTTTATCTTGAAATAGAAAGGGAGGAAACAAAACCGCCGTTGACTCTCAACGTCCATGGCCTGCACAACCCCACCACAGTACGGACACGCTCCTGACGCTTCCTGCCTGCCCACAACCCTCTCTTCCTTGTCGCAAACAAATACCAAACACATCTCTCTCTCTCTCTTCTTGATGACTTCTGGCTGCTGCTGTGAAGATGGGAAGAAAGGCTCTTTTCAAAAGAAGTGAGCGTGTGATGTTTGGTGATCAAAACAGAGTCCTTGGAATTTTATAGAGAAGTCGGATGAAACGAGGAAAAGGTAGAGGATTCGCGCGAGGATATATTGGGTGGGGATTCGATTTCGCACGTTACAATTCGCTCGTGTGTTTGGGATCTCACCGTTTATCAGGTCTTTCCCAGCTTTAAAAAATGCCGGTATCATTCAGGGCTAAACTCCTAGGAGAATTTAGAAAATGGTGATAACTAATTACTTTTCGCACGTGACACTGCGTACATCGATCGGGACCATCCAAACTGTGGGTCCCACTGTGGATGGGCCGGATGTAAGACAAACATAACGGTGGGCCCCACCGTTCCTGGGGATTCAAAAATCCCGTCGATCCCGTTTGCAGTCAATCTGCGCCCGTTGAAGAGCCTCCACCGTCTTTAATTTTTTTTTAAAAAAAAAATTTCTTTTTTTGCTACACACGCACACACACCCCTACTAACCCTTAACCGGGTGTTGAAACTCCTGAGAGTCTACTACCGAAGCGAGAGTAAAGATCTACCGTCTTTAAATTGTGTGGAATATGCATTCTAGCCGTTGCTTACTGTTATATAACAATCCAGACGAAAACACCTGCCTAATTTTTAGCGTATACTATATTTCATGGTGTGGCCCACGTTATGTGTGGAACTGATTTCTCACAAGTGCACAGTATCGGAACAAGTGCTGCTCGTATCTTCACCATCCCAACGCACGAACATCTGGAGCTTTAGACTGAGGGTCGTTGAACACGCATCCCTGCGCTGGCATGCTAAGTTCAGCGTACCATGATGTTTTCGAGAAATCCACTCATCCATCAGTTTTTCGAATTTATTTTGAGGGAAGCGGATTGGCTACTCCCCCTAAGACCAGCCCCGTGGCTGATGTTCGGTTCTCTATAGGCCGCACCATGATGTATGTATTTCGTCCATTTTTACTGTTCATTTTAACGCATTATCCTAAAAATGAGAGGGATATAAACCTCAGGTGGACCACACAACACGAAAACAATAGTGATTGGATATCCACCATTTAAATGCTCCTAAGGCCCACCGTACTGTTTATTTGACATCCAATACGTTGATTAGGTCATGCAGACCCAGATCAAGGGAAAAAACAAATATCAACTTGATCCAAACCTTTTATGGCGCTCATAAAGTTTTTAATAGTTCATGTTCATTCAACACTGTCCCTTGTAATGTGGTTCACTTGAATATATCTCATTTTTAGTCTCATGTCATAAAATCATCTTAAAAAAATAGATGTACAGCATGATGAAATACATACATCATGGTGGAGCACAACAACCAGCCATTGGATGGTTGCAGAGGGAGTAGCGAATCCGTTTCCTATTTTAAGAGATAGAGATAAAAAATTAAAAATATCCAAAACTAAAATGGGTCACGAGATAGGATATAGGTGAGATTCAATGACCACCGTTGAAACATTTGTACGGCTACAAAAGTTTTGTATAAGATTAATTTATTTGTGTTTTCACTTCATCTAAGTGAGAATGACCTTATAAACACTTTGGATGACACATAAACATCAAGTTGGAGCCTAAAAAGTTTTAACGGTAGGCATTTCTTTTACCAATTTTCCTTATCGTGTGGCCCATTTAGTTTTGAATCTACTCATTTTTTTTTTGTTGCATGTATTGAAATGATCTCTCAAATGAATAGAGGGAATTGATTTCTCAAAAAAATCATGGTGGCCCCACCTAGCATCCATCGCAGGAACTTCCTGCCCAAGGCTTTGGGAGGAAATCCGCGTCCGACGCGGTTTTAGCTAACCAGCAGCCACTCTATTATGGTCGGTGCTCTATACGCCCATCACGATGATTGTGCTTTCATCTACGCAGTCCATCGACACTTTTGCATACCATTTCACGGAATGAGTCCAAAAATGAGTTAGATCCAAATCTCAAATATACCACATCACAGTAAACAACGTTGATTGAACGTCCACCGTTAAAAACTTATTGAGAGCACAAAAGTTTTAGATCAACGTGATATTTGTTTTTCTCTTCGTAAAGGTTTGTACCATAGAAACAACAGGTTGGATGTCAAATAAATATTACAGTAGACCTTAGGAGGTTTTCAATGGCAGACATTCAATCACTTATTTTCATGTGGTGTGGTCCACTTCAGATTTATATCTACCTTATTTTTGGGTTCAAACCCTAAGGGCCGGTTTGGACGAGAGGATTGAAAGGGAGTAGGTCGTAGTAGATGGGATTCGCTCCTTTAATACAAGGGTGTATGGGCGACGGCGTGTTTAGCAGGTGAGAAGATAAGGCGGATGGCAGTCCAAAGGATTTGCTGCTGAATTCGACGATCCGGGCGTCTCGTACTCTCTTTCTCTGAATTATGCCCCGAGCCCATCCCAATCCCGTCCGCAGCCCATTCCAATCCCGTCCACATGAAAACAATAGTGATTGGATATCCATCATGAAAATCCTCATAAGGCCCACTGTACTGTTTATTTGACATCCAATATGTTGATTAGGTTTTAAAGGCCCATATGAAGGGAAAAATCAAAAATCAGCTTGATCCAAAACTTTCATGGCCTCAAAATGTTTTTTAATAGTCGATGCTCATTCAACACTATTTCCTATAATGTGGTCAGTAGAAGATTGGGATATACTTCATTTTTGGTCTCATACTATAAAATGATCTGTAAAAATATATGGACGGCATGGATGAGACACGTACATCATGGTGGGGGCCACAAAGCACCGACCACCATCCATTGGCTGGTGTCAGGGGGAGTAACCAGCCCTTTTCCTGGCACTGCACCGAATATTGTAGGGCCACTACGTTTCTCAGCAAGTGCGAACGTGCCAAACACAGCAACAGTTGGAATGCATGCAATCCCATGCCCAGCCAAACAGACTGCGAACGTGGTATCCCTGGATACGCTCGGATCATTCAATACAGTGGGATTGAAGACAATCCCCTGACTTGCATTTAAGAGCATTGGTTTCTAATCCACCCTATCACGACCTACTCCCTTTCAATCCTCCGGTCCAAACGGGTCCTAAAATGATATGGAAATATTAGATGGACGGCTTTGATAAAACAAATACATCATGGGTGGGCCCACATAGCACCGACAGACCAGTAGCACTAGGTTACTGGCAGCGCCACTGTTCAAACCGCGTCCCTTGCGGGGACGGTTGAATCTGCTATTCTCACCCGCACCACATGGGCGCGTTTTCCTCCCGCTGTGACACGTAAGCACGCACGCAAGCACTTTTAACGGGAGGTGGGCCCACTTCGTTTTTCTCGAGGGAAGAACTTTGATACTCTGGCCTGTGCGATGGATGATACACAGTCACTTAAAAACTACTTATAAATTACATAAGAAGCATAAAAAATAAGTCAAATTAAACTGTCCAAATTGTGACTCACAGTTTAGATGTATCAATAACAAAAAATTAAGCTTATTGAATTACTTTATTTTCAGATCGGTGGACATTTATTCGACGGTTAAAATGAAAAAAAATCAAACTTCCTATCTCCACAAAAAAGTGTTCATGAAGCAGAGGTTAAAATCGTATAAACAATCTTAATTTGGAGTTGGAACTTAGATATAGAGATTTCCACTATTTACTCCGTTTAATTTGAGTTCACATGCGCCACCTGTACCATTTTAGAGTGCCCGTGTATTAAGATCATACTCTGGCAGAGTATCAAATAACTCCCTTTTTTTAACCTTGTTTTGTTTGAGACTTTGAGTGCTTCCCAGGGGAATAAAATGGAAGGGGCGAAAACTACGGACTTGGCGGGGACTCCCTGTTAGAATTATAAAAATATGAATTCGTTTTTAGTCATCTTGTTTGGACAATGAGTAAATTATCCCAGGTACCTCTTACAAGGGTAATTTTTTACTATAGACTCAACCTATCATCCACCATTTTTTATTCAACCTGAACAAAACCTATTTTACCGAACTAGACTTCTACTAGAATGAATAAACCAATAAAGACGAAAATATCTCTACTTTTTTCAATTGCCTTACCCTAAAACCAAGGGTATTTTTGTCCAAAACCCTTTTTCCGTACCCTTGAAATCTACTTTGATAACATAAGTTTTCGGGCGTAAAAAAAAAAAAAAAACAAAAAAAAGCATAAGAGGAAAGAGGCTAAAATGCTAATTTTTTCCACTTACACTAGTTATTATTAGAATTTTCATGAGCACTATAAAATTATTAATTCGTATTTAGTCATCTTGTTTGGACAATAAGAAAAATATCTCATGAGTCTCTCACAAGAGTTGCTTTTTATGTTATACTGGAGAATTTAACTGTGTTTGCTTCTTCAAATCTAGTTGTTATTCAAACAATAGTGAAACTCCCAAGGTCGTTTCGCACCATGGATTTGAGGGGATTTCAAATCCCCTAGTATGTTTGGCACATAAAGTAATTGGGGGTTTCAAATCCCATCAAAGAGGGGATTGAAATCCAATATGAAAGCTTGGATTGTATCTAAAATCCTTCCAAGACTTGTATTTGTAACATGTGTATCACTAGGCTATTAATATATTGGACACATGGCCCCCTATAATATTCCCAGACAATTAGATTATCAATTGCATCACTATAATTACTTTAATATGATGATCTGCATTGTTCAAACATTGTCCATGTAATTAACAGTTAAAAATCATTGGTTAATCACTTGGATGTGATTTTGTGCTTGTGGCTCATCCGAGACTAGGAATTTTATCATTTTCGGGTAAAGTATATATTTCAACGGGATTATTACAACTATTATGTCAAATATTACATACTTACACTAATTAGAGATATTAAAGTTGATTTAGTAATTAAATTCAAACTCCTGTAAATACACTATACATAGCTACTTTTGAATTATAGGGGATTCTAAATACAGGGTGTCAAACACAACAAGAGTATTTCAAATCCAGTGAGTTTCAAATCTAGGGGGTTCCGAATCGAGAGGGTTCCAAATCCACACTCCCAAATAGGCCCTTAAGTAATCCACATTTCTTTTATTATTGGACTGGACAAACAACCTTGCGCGCCAATTTTTAATATTTTAATAACTCATTATATTTAGTTGTTTTAGAATTTTAAGAGTTTTGAATTCTTTTAAAGTCTCTATTGAATTATCTAAGAGTGATTAATGAGTTTGAATTAAACATGTTTATATTATTTATAGTAAACTTTACTATTTTAGAGTTAAATTGGAAGCCATTGATGTACCTACTTAGGGCCCCTTTGGATCATATTACATCATAGCAATTAGTGGAAATTTCATCATTAATTCTACCTTAAGCGTGTTTGGAAAAAATAAGAAAATGAATACTTAAACCTACTGAATTCCCTCGACGTTACGTCAGCATAATCATAGATATCCCAAGAGAAATAAATCTCACTATGGAGCGACTTGGCTAGCTAGTATCCCAGAACGAGCGATGTGGGTGGTACCCTGACTGTGGGCCTACCTTGATGTGTGCGTTGTATATCTACGCCATTCATCTGTCCACGTAGACCCCACATGTCTGATTACATCTCCCTCGCATACGCCTGATCAGTCAAATCAGTAGAAAGTTTTGCATTTTAAATCTTAATTTATGCAAACACATACATTAGTTAGTCAAAATACATTGGCAACCACTATCAGTGTAATAGGTAAGTCATGATTGCTTATTTGCAATATGTTTCCACAGTAAGTGGTAATCCAAACAGGCCCTTGTATAAAGCACAACCAGTGCATTGTAGAGAATAGTTTATTTATTATTATCAATTGTATTCTAATTTTAGGGGTTTGTTTAGCTGTAAATTCAATGCTTATCTCATGCACTCACTGTCCAATAAATGGTCCTACTCAATGTGCCTGACTGGATTGGACAATTAAAAAAAACAACCATAACAAAACAAATCAAAACAAAAACAAAACAATACAAAAAGACAACTAAATGGAAATATAAAATTGAAATGGTTGGACAATCCTGTGGAGCATATGATTTGGATGGTTTGAATTGAGTTTGGGTGTCCAAATGGTCAGGTTGTCCTCTGCAGTTCTCTATCCAATTATAGTTTGATTACTCTCTCTTGATCAACACAATGGTGGCCTTACATTTGGAGTTGCATAGGTACAAGTGGACAGCTTAACCAGTGGATCTAGACAAGTTCATTTGGTCAAGCCCAATCTTCATGGGCCATGAAGTTAAAAATCACATTGTTGATACTATTATAGCCGTCATATCTATATATATCTTTCGAAATGTATGATTAAGACGGTATGTAGAAAATATATATAATTGTCAATGCATTTAGAAATTGCATCCATGGCATATATTAAAGGGGCGTTTGGATTGTAAGTTGCTTAAGATAAGCAATTTATTCCACAATTAGCTTATCTTAGTTTCTACTTATTAAGAAGATAAGTATGTTTGGCAAACAACAGCTTCTCCTCTCTTGGGTTATCCTGATGCCTCTCTTCAGCAACTTATGAAAAATAGAAAAGTTAAAAGAAAATTAACTGTAGTGATTATGTATTTTTTTTTTTAAAGTTACTTATAACTAATCATTAACCAAACTTACTTATTTGAAATAAGTCACTTATCTACTATTGTAACTAGAGTAAGTTATTTGGTGCTATCCAGATGGGCCCTAAACTTAAATTGAAATTGGACCATTGGATATTTTGCATTTTTGATGGTCCAATAAATTTCCACCAAATTGATAATCAAACCCTGAATAGATGTAATTTTTTGTTGGTTGTTAATTTTCAGATATAATCAACGGTTTCACACAAAATTACAAAGAATGACATTTGTGTGTGCCTTTGCGACAGTCATGTGCTCATTTTCAACTAAAAATTAACTAAATGAAAGTACTTGCATAACTAATAAAGTTGGGAGATGAATGCAGGAGAGAGGCAATGAGCCTCTCTACCACCAGAATGTGTGGTCAATAATTTTGATAGTTTAAAGAGGCTAGGTGCACTATAATAGTACCGGTACTGCCATATCTTCTAGTGTTAGCGGGCTGTTGTGGGTCCACTTGATATTTGAACTCCATCCAACCAGTCCATTAGATGCATCCCTCACCTTTGGCCTGAAGTCCAAAAATTAGATTGATTCAAAACTTAGGTGGGCCACCCTACAAGAACAACTCAATAAGAGACACCCACCTAATTGGGACCCACCATCTTATGTATATGGAATTCAGGTCATCTAGATCCTCCAGAGTTCAGACAGGCTTGAATGAAAAGCCATGCCAAAATTAATGAAGGTTTACAACTCCGGTGGGCCATAGTTAAAAGCAAGGGCAACCGTCCCCTCCCAACTATTAGTGGCGTTTGGATAGTAAGTTACTTAAGATAAGCTACTTATTCTACAAGTAGCTTATGGTAGTTTTTACTTATTAAGAAGATAACGTATATTGGGCAAACAACAAACTTGTCAGCATCTCCTCTCTTTTGTCTCTCCATATGCCTTTCTTCATCACTTATGAAAAGTAGAAAAGCAAGGGCAACCGTTCCCTCCCAACTATTAGTGGCGTTTGGATAGTAAGTTACTTAAGATAAGCTACTTATTCTACAAGTAGCTTATGGTAGTTTTTACTTATTAAGAAGATAAAGTATATTGGGCAAACAACAAACTTCTCAGCATCTCCTCTCTTGTCTCTCCAGATGCCTTTCTTCATCACTTATGAAAAGTAGAAAAGCTTTTTAAAAATAACTGAAGTGATTATGTACTTTAAAATTTTTTTAAAAAAAAGTTACTTATAACTAATCATAAATCAAACTTATACGAAATAAGTCACTTATCTACTATTAGATGTAGAAAAAGTAACTTATTTGGTGGTATCCAAATGCACTGTTGATGTTGTGGGCCAATTCATGAATTGAGCGGATTTTAGGGCTTCAAGTAGTACCACCAAATTGTGTCTCCAATTTAAATTGCTTATACTAGGGGATGTGGCACATGTAATAAACGTGGAGAAGAAAGAGAGGTATTGTTATCAACACTAAAGATAGATCACCTTTATTAGACGAATGTCCTACTTCAAAAGTCCCATGTGCTAGTGCGCTGCGGCAACTTTAAAAGGTTTTTTTTTTAATAAAATATTTCAAAATTTGGATTTTCTCCTCTATTTTTTTTTTTTTTTTTTTGAAAAGTATTTTGTTTTTTGGTATCTCTCGTCTCACATGATTAGAAAAGACCAAAGAAAAATTCAAATGTATAAGAGAATAGTTTTGCATGAGGCTTGAGCCACTTCTCAGGAGGCATGTCAATTTGATCTGATGGATGGGATATGCCATTAGCCCAAACTTGTTATTAACCAGAGCACGCGCCAAGCCTTGTCTTGCAGGGTTGTAGACATGCGTGCGCATGCGCGCTACGGTATGCCGGTCTGGTGTGGGTCTATGTAGGGACTTACACTCACACTAATAGTTTTGTTCTGAGCTCCGCGAGTATACTTGCATCGTTTGATTTTGCACAAATTTCATACTAGAGACACGTCTATAGTCAAGTGGTTGCACCAGTTGGGTTTAAACCCCATGGACCTAACGCATTTAGGTGCTTTAAGCACCTAATCGTGGTTTATAAATAAATCAACTCTAATCCATTTTTATTCACTCAAAAATCAATGATTTCTCTCTCCGTTTCAAATATTACATCCGGTTCAATATTGTTTTGTCAACTGAGTTCGTTGCCCAATCACCTCACTTCGGTTTAAGTTATGCACAATGGTTTGAGCCCATATATAGTGAGTGCACCATTAGGATCAGGTCATAGTCGTTAAATCCATGAGGCCTAACTATCAAAGATTCTTATTACACTTGAGACGCAATTCAAGGAGGGAAATTTTGATTTCAAGCTAAGTGACTCAGTCATGCCTCGACTCAAACACATAAGTCATCTTTTCTTTTCTTTATTTTTATTATTTCAATTTTTTTTAATATTATATATTGTTTTCAACACATTATTTTCAACAGCAACAACCTGACAACTTGACACATTACAATTCCCTTCAAAAAAGCCTCCACTTGCTCCTTTGATTATTTATTGTAGCTGGCTAGATCTACAGAAATTATTGTGGAAATGGGATAGACTGGGAGTTCAAGAATCAGACCTTCATCCCATCCCAAAATGATGCTGGGAATGGATGTGATGAGGTTGATCACCGTCTTCCTCAAGGGGATAACTACTCCAAATCTATAGAGCTTCTCTGGACTCCTCAAAAAGATACCTCGAATCCACAAGGGAACATAAGAAAATAGAAATAAATTCTAGAAATTTTGAAATTTCATTAATAGATAATAAAAATGAATTTACAATCCTTTAAATAGTAATACTAAACCTTTGAATAAGTTTCAGAATCAAAATTTAACTCAAACTCCCTAAAATACATTACTTACTATAAATAATAAATTTACTATTTATAGTAAGTGTCCTATCTGGCTTAACTACATTATTCTCCTAATTTTTCTAAGCACTTTTCATGTTGGATGCAACTCCTAAAGCTCAAAAGATGAAGAGTTATAATTAAATTAAAACTTACTATAAATAGTAAAAACGGAAATAAAATTATTTTTCTACCATTAATCTGATGGAATCTCACAAATTCGGCATGGACAACCTATAGCCGGTTTGGTTGGCTAAAGTAGCTTCTCCTATCCCAAAATCATATATAGTACGTTGAGTAACTCATTCCAGTTTGCAAGATACGTCTCTTGTAAGGTTCTGACACTCCAAACCACCTCTGCCTGATCGGACCTTCTCTAGTCCATCTTGGACATGAAATTGTCCGCAACCCGCTCTACATCACAAAATCGATCTACAGTAGAATATCAATCGTCCAAAGGCACTTAAGGCAAGGCCGTGATCAGTAGAAGGGGCGCAATCACCCTCTACCTACTTCCATTGGGACTTCATTCCACAACGTGGGAGAAGTGGATTGTCATTAAGAGAAAGATGTCGAATGGTGGACAACCATCTCAACTTTTTCCAAGGCCTATATGAGAGTCCAATCCACATAATTTTTGGATTGACATCCTCAATTGAGCTAGGGCAACAAATGTATACATTGGATTTAACATAGTCATCATGATAGACTCCACGGAGCCACCTTCACACAAGTTCTTTAGAACATGCGGGTTACACACAAAAAGTAAGAGAGCAGTGTTGAAGCCATGAAATTGGACAAAAAAAAAAAATGCCCTTTAGAAATGCTCCTCTCACTAATGCAAGAGTATAATCATAAAATTATTATGCTTGAATTTGAGCCATTGTAGGATTTTCACAAGTGAAATCCAAATTCAAACTGTTTGACCGACAATGATGATATTTTTACTTCGTGAACTTCCGTTGCCTACACTTGAAATGTATTCCTATGTCTCTTAGGGCCTATTTGATTTTTCTGCTAAATTGTAATTACCATGTAAATAAGTAATAATTATTTACCTAGGTAATTACCGTATCTTTCCCAATGCAGATGTGACAAGTTACTTTTTTAACACTTAAATTGAAAATTTTATAAAATTAATGTGGGGCCCATCGTGATGTATGTGACTTATCCACACCGCTCATTCATTATGTCAGCTGAATTTAGGGCATGATAAATAAAAAAAAAATTGAGGCAGATCCAAAGCTCAAGTGGACTACACCAAAGGAAACAGCGGGAATCAAACGCCTACCATTAAAAACTTCTTAAGGCCCTTAAAAGTTTTGGATTAAGCTGATATTTGTGTTTTCCCCTTCTCCATATTGGTGTGACCTTATAAACGGGTTAGATGATTTTATAAAATCAAATCAAATCAAATTTAAAAAAAAAAAAAAAAAAAAAAAAAACTCAATGTGGGCCCAATGAAGGAAACAACTTTCAACGATGGACAATTTAAGGCCGTTGTTTCCTTTTCATGTGGACCAATTGAGCATTGGATCTGCCTCATTTTTCGTTTTGTGCCCTAAAATGTTCAAATAAAATAGATGGACGGTGCGGATATATCATATAAATTACAGCAGGGTCCACAAATTTAAGTCAACACTTTTGTATCGATTTTCGAAGTGGAATTAATCTCACATTTTCAAACAAGGTGAAAATGTAATACTTATTTACCAGGATTTACAAGTATCATGGAAAATCAAATAGGCCCTTAAATATTTATATAGGTCATTGCTATATTGAAACTAACTGCAGAAATTAAAATGCCCAAAAGCTAGTCATGTTTTATGAAGATCAGGCTGTAATGTGAGATTGCAATTTGACCTAAGAAGAAAGTGAGAGATTTGGAGAGGACTGTTATTGGGCTCATGGGCTCTCAGGCTGGGTGGATATTCAGGCCGAGTTTGGACACGCCTTTTAGGCCCATGGGGCATGCTTGGGCTAAGACAATTTTAGGCCAGGGTGGGGGTAGGTCTAGCTTGGGCTACCCCCATCTTGCCCCACCTGACCTGTTCCGACTTGTTGATGTAGAGTGGGTCGCGGACAATTACATGGCAAAGATGGATCAGAAAAGGCCCAGCCGGCGACAGAAGTGATCTGGACCATCAGACCTTAAATCAGGCGTATCTCGCAATCCGGGATGAGTTAGCGGACGAAAAATATATGATTTTGGGGTAGAACGAGCTACTTTAGCCAACCAACCCAGCTATGCCGGGTTGCGACGCTCGGAATTGCGAGAAACCCCTGATTTCATGGTCGTTTCCCTGTTTCAATTTCGTTTTTACTATAAATAGTAAGTTTTAGTTTGCTTATAACTCTTTATCCGTCGGGCTTTAGGAGTTGCGCCCAACGTGAAAAGAGCTTAGAATAATTAGGAGAACAGGTTGGCGAAGCCAAATAGGACACTTACTATTTTTGGCCGAAAACCTTGCGCACTAGTAGACATCACGACCGTCTATAAATAGTAAGTTTACTATTTATAGTAAGTCGCGAATTCTAGGAGTCCTAGTTGTAGTTTGATTCTAATTTCTTTCCCATTGCTTAGTACCCTTATTTAAAGGGTTGTGAACTCGTTTTTATCAATTATTCATTAATCTATTTCGAATTTGTTTAGAATTTATTTCTATTTTCTGCTCTCTTTTCTCGTGGATTCGAGAAGTCTCTATGAGGAGTCCAGAGAAGTTCCGTGGATTCGGAATATTTATCCTCTTGAGGAAGACGGTGCTCGACCTCACGTCCTCCCCTGCGTCACTTGTGCCCATATATATTATTTATATGTATATTTCACATATCATATGTGTGTGTATATTAGTGATTAGAGTTAATGTGAGCTCTTGCCAACTGTTTGATGAAAATGAACGGCTGAGATAGAGATTGAGCTGGCTGAAAGTGCTTGCCATAGCATCTTGAAATGATATTTTAGATTTTAGCTTTTGGTTGTACTCGCAAGGTAAGAGGCCATCGTGAGATGCATGATAGGGAGAGTTTGGATCGTATGTTGCTTAAGATAAGCTATTTGTGCCACAAGTAGCTTATCTTAGTTTCTACTTATTAAGAAGATAAGTATGTTTGGTAAATAACATACTTATCAGCTTTTCCTCTCTTTCGTCTCTCCTGATGCCTCTCTTCAGCAACTTATGAAAAGTAGAAAAGTCAAATAAATTAATTGACGTTATTAAATACTTCTAGGTTTTAAAAAAAATATATACTTAAACTAATCACTTATCTACTATTGTAAGTAGAAAAATTAACTTATTTGGTGGCATCCAAATGGGCTCTTAACATCTTTTAAAGTTTTATTGACGTTGAGAAGTGGGTTATTTACTAAATATACTTATATTCTTAATAAGTAGAAACTAAAATAAGTTACTTGTGACATAAGCAACTTACGATCCAAACCGGCCATTAGTGACTTTACATTGAAATTGCAAATTGTTTTTACTAGGCCCTAAAATAACTTAAAATTTCTTTACTTTTTTCACATTTGGCATGTGCTAAATGCTCATGGTCACATAAAGATAAGGCATCAGCAATACTTTGGATTTTCTTTTGAACATTAACTGGGATTGAACTAGTCAAGAGGATTTTGGGCTGAAATTGCGTAATATATGCAGCTGCCCGTTGACAACCTAAGCAAAGATAAAAGGTGGGCGCATAGAAAATAGTAAGATAGCCTGAGGTATTCCTGAAATGATTAAAATGATTTATATTTATTACTCTCACGTTTTAAATACCCAACTGCCCTGACCTGGATCAATTTAAAATCCTTCATTTGTCATTTTAAAAATCGTTCAAAACTGCCGGCGTTATACAGTGATGCAGGCCGACACGGATTTCCTCCCAAAGCCTTTCCCAGTAACCTGAAATGGGATGTTCATTGTGGCCCACTGTGATGTTTGTCAGAAATATCCACTCCGTTCATTCATTTTACAAGCTCATTTTAAGAGATGTGACAAAAAGTGAAGATGATCCAAAACTCAAGTGGGCCATACGAGAGGAAACAATAGGGATTCAATAACCACCGCTGAAACATTCATGTGGCCACAAAACTTATGTAACAAGCTAAGTTTTTTTTTTGTTTTTTTATTTTTTTTTATTTTTATGCGGGTCAGCACCTCCAAAAGAAACCGAGAATGAGGTTATAAATGATTCGGACGACATACAAACATTAAGGTGTAGTTTAGCATGATTTCCGTCCCAACAGGACGCGGATTGCGTCCTACCCGGCTCCATGGGGCCCACCGTGATGTAATTGTTTTATCCACGCCGTTCATCACTTTGCTCAGATCATTTTAATACATGATAATAAAAATGAAGCAGGTCCACAACTCCAATGGACCACACCAAAGGAAGCTGCAGTGATAATGACTGCCACCGTGATTTTTTTTTACCATCAAACCTATTAATAAGGTCATTTAGACGTGGATGAAGTGAAAACACAAATATTAGCTTGATCCAAAACTTCTCCAGCTCCCAAGAAGTTTTTAATGGTGGACATTCAATCCCCGCTTTGTGGTCCACATAAGATTTGTACCTTCCTCGTTTTTTGGCTCATATCTTAAAATAATCTGAGAAAAATGATTAACAGCATGGATAAAACACTTACATCACAGTGGGCTCCACAGAGCCCTACCCAGAAGGATTACCGTCCGGGTGGGGGTAGGACGCAATCGGCGTCTTCTTTCTCTAAAATTTCCTCTTGTATGGTCTACTCAAGTTATAGATCCATGTCATTTTCTATTACATCTGTTAAAATAATCTTAAAAAATAAATGGATCTACCTCATTTTTCCACTAGTATGGCCGATACGAGTTTTCCATCTGCCTCCTTTTTTTTTTTTTCCTAATTTACTGTATTTATTAAAATGATCTCGAAAAATAAATAAACATAGTGAATTTCTTACCAACATAACGGTGGGCTCACCTGTACTCCCCGAAATCCGCGTCCGATACATCGTACAGGCACCGGATTGCAGCGCGGATTGGATACTGACAAGGTCAGTAGCTAAATTGCTACTTAAGGGACGTCACCAAGTTTTGTGGACCCCACCATGATGCATGTGTTGTATCCATACCATCCAACCATTTTTAGAGATCGTTTTATGGCATTATAAAGAGAATGAGATAGGTCTATAGTTCAAGTGGATCCCACCATAGAAAATAGTGGGGACAGTGACATCCACCGTTCAAAACTTCTTAGGGGCCATAGTAGTTTCCAATTAAGCTGATATTTTTATTTTCATTTCATTTATATCTATGTTAACTTATGAATAGGTTGGATCTCAAAAATACATCACGGTGGGCCCTATAAATGTTTCAACGGTGAGTGTGACTGCTCCCACGATTTTCTGTGATGTGTCCACTTGAATTTTAGGCCTATCTTATTCTCTTTGTAATGCTATAAAACGATTTCTACAAATAGTTGGAAGGTATGGATACAACACATGCATCGTGGTGGGGTCCACAGAGCTTCGTGACGTCGCTTCATAGCAATTTTGCTACTGACCTTGTCAGTATCCCATCCGCACCCGGTACCACCCTCTACACGTGGAGGCTCTGAGGGGCTACTGAGGGTCACCGTTATGTACGGCTTTTATCTACACCGTTCATCCTTTTTTTTCATATCATTTCAGATTATTAACCCAAAAATTAAAGCTGATCCAAAGCTCAGTTGCCACACCACAGGAAGCAGCAATGCCAAGGACACCCACCACTGAAACCTTTTTAATGCCTACCTTAATATGGCCATACACACCTGCATGAAGTGAAAAAACAATCCAGAACTTACGTAGTCCCCAAGAAATTTTAATGGTACAAATATAATCCCCACCGTGTGGTCCACTTGAGCCTCAAATCTTACTTATTTTTAGAAATATAATTTAAAATTATATTAAAAAAAAAAAAAATAGATGGACGATTTGGATGAAATCCATACCTCACGGAGGAACCTCTATTGCAGACTGTCCATAGCTCGAAACAGCCAAGGTAGTACCTAATCCCCGCCCACTAGGTTTGTTCTAGTTAGGGCTGTTCAGGAGTCGAGCTAGCTCGAAGAACTCGCTCGGCTTGACTCGAGTCAGGTCGGATTGACTCGGCTTGAATGGCCGATTTGAGCCGATTGAACCGAGTCAAGTTAATTATTTGAAGCTCGAGTTGAGTTCGAGTCGAGTTCAACCATGAGGCATTTCGACTCGACTCGACTCGACTCGAAGCTCAAACTAGAGCTCGACTTGGCTCGATTAATAACTAATAAGCATATTAAAATTTATTATATATATATATTATATAATATATATATATATATATATATATATATAGATATATATATATAAAAAAAAACCTTAACTACCCACATGTCCTTTCCCTTTCTCTATTCCATTTCCATTTCTTCTCTTTCTATACCCCATCCAACCGCCGGCTGCCCGTCCGCCCAACCAGCAACCCACCAGACCACCACCACCATCAAGACCAGCACGCTACCCGCACGGCTAACACTCCACTAGATCACCACGTCCACCCAATCTCGCCGAGCGAACCAACGCGGACGTGCCCAATCCCGACAAGGTAAGTGCCCATCTTTGTTTCTATTTCTTCTTCTTCTTCTTCTACTGATTTGGGTTATGGTAGGCCCCCCATCACCCATCTAGCAAAACAGGTTGATTGAATCGATAGGTGGGCCACACTTGTATGTTCAATCAGACAGCTGTGATCGGGCCTTCTGTAGTCCGTGAACCACTCTACTGAAGTTGTGGCACTCACAGATACCCAGGAGAAATCCACTTTATCCATCAGTTTCTCAATCTCACAACAGGACAGGATTCCCAATTAGGCAAATCCAAAACACAGTTGATCAAGCTCGAACTCGACTTGAGGTAAACTCGACTCGACAGCTTCGACAAACAAGTCAAGTTTCAATGTTGAGCTCGAGGCCAAGTTCGAACTCGAGAAAGGCATGGACGAGTCGAGCCGAGCTTGGCCCACCTCGACTCAACTGGGCTCAATGTACAGCCCTAGTTCCAGTAGCCTTAAAATAGAATTTGGAGTTTCAAACCAGCGCAATTTGCTTCAAACCCGGAACCAGCCACGTGGGTGAGATCTTAACCGTAGGGCCCACCTCGATGTATGTATTATATATCCATGTTATTAATCTCTTTTTACAACTTATTTTAGACAATATTTCTACAAAAGAATCAGATTCAAATTTCAAATGGAACACATCATCAGAAACAATAGTTATTGACCATTAAAAACCTTTTATGGGTCAAATAAGTTTTAAATTAAGATGAAATTTGCTTCTTCTTTTTTCTTTCATCCAGTTCCGTGTGATCTTATCAACAGGTTGGATGTTTAATAAACATCACGATGGACGTTAGGAAGTTTTTAATGGTGAACGTTCCATAACCATTGTTTCCAGCGGTGTGGTCCACATGAAATTTATATCTGCTTCATTTTTAGGACTGTGTATTAGAATAAGCTATAAAAATAGATAGACGGCGTGGATATATGATGAACACGTCGAGGTAGGCCCTATGGTCAGGGTCTCACCCACATGCTGCTCCATGGGTCGCAGCCAAGTCGTGCTCGTTGAAACCGCCTGAAAGGCAGGTAGTCTGCGGACTACAATGATAAAATGTAGTCGGTCCGAGCCATTTAAATTTGTATAAGAGTCACCTTAAGAGGTATGGCCCACCATGGATAAGCAATGGAGACTCTTCTTTTCTAGGATGATGAACTTAACTATTTGAAAATGGGCCCTAATGAAAACCGTCGACCATTCTCTTATATTCCATCTGTCCATTTTTCTGAATGGCTAGGATCTTGTGTGGAAACGCATGGTTTACCTGTAGCTGTTATTCATAATGGGACTCACGTTTTAAATTTTAAACAGTTCAGATGACCCATCCAAATGGTCCCACTAATGGACTAAGGGCCTGTTTGGATTGACATATAAGGGTGTACTGTATTGTATCCAAACTATTGTTTATGTATATGTTTGATCATTTTCAGGATACATCTATGTCAGCATGCTATAAATTAATATTTGGATAGGAAGAATTGTTCGGGCAAGTATACAAATTCTTCCTCTAATCAATATTTGGATACGAGTATTAGGGCTGCGTATTGTATATACATATAATATTAACGATATTTATACGACGATGCCTATTTTCAAATAGATGTTGGAGTAGAGTTGATTCTGGGGGTCTATGTGGGTCCCTCAATGAGGTCCGCGAGCCATCCACAACGTCTATCTATTTTAGTTGTTAGATTTTGTTTCAATTAGGGCCAAACAGTCAATCGATGCCGTCCGATCAGAATTTTGGACTGAACATAGGATCCAATTCGAACCGTGCATCTACTAGTTGTGGGACCCACTATGATCTGGCCCACTTTTTTTTATCCGTACAATATCTTAGAAAAAAAAAGACGTAGAATATAGGGGGATAAATAAAGAAAAAATGTTTAAAAAATAAGGAAAAAATAACAACTTGTTAAAGCCAGAACATGTGATCAAATTGTCGATCTAATCTGAACGATTGGCTTTCAGGCGTCCGATTTGGTAAACAAAATCCCTACTCCGTCGGATCCAACAGCTCGACAAGAATATCTATTGTATAAAGAAACTCAGACTTTCGGAGAAGAACCGGAACAACTGAATGCCCACATGCAATGGAAGGGAGATGATCTAAGGTAATGCTGGAGTAGAAATTTTCCATTCTCCATAGATAGAAAACCCTGCAAACAGATAGCTACGCTATCGCACGCGAATACTCTGCAATGAATAGATTGCACTGCGTCTGAAAACACATTACCGGTTTTTGAATTTTTTTACTCCCTTATGTATTTGCACGCATGGTAACCCACGGAACTGAACTCCAATTCAAACATTATATAATTTATTAATCCACCTTTAATACAATCCAATCCAATCCGGACTGTCAATCCAAACAGGCCCTAAGTCTACTTTATTAGTCGGCCGACGGCCTACAACAGACGCCCATTATATTAGATTTCTATTCAATGGGTTTGGGAGATGATACGTGGGACCACTATGATGTTTGTGATAAATCTAACCTGTCCATCCGTTTTGTGAGCTCATTTTAGGGGGGTGACCAAAATTTAGGAGAATCTAAAACTCAAGTGGGCTACATGAGAAGAAATAGTGGGATTTAATGACTACCATTGAAACATTTGTATGGCCACAAAAGTTTTGTATCAGGATACTTCTTTTTTTTTTTTTTTGTATTTTCATTTCATCCTGTGGTAATGACCTTGTAAACGGTTTGGATGCAATATAAATGTCAAGGTGGAGCTAGGAAGGTTTTAACCGTAGGCATTTTTTCCCTAATTTCTCCTCTCATGTGACCCGCTTTAGTTTTGGATCCACTTCAGTTCTGTAGCGCGTTCTAACATGAGCTCTAAAAACGGATGAATGGTTAGATTTCTCACAAACATGATGGGCTTCACCAAGCATCCCAGGAAATCCGCGTCCGGTTTGGGGGAGGGGAGTTATTTGATACTCTGGTACGACGCTTGATACGCAGGCATTCAGTCCACGTAGCTTACAATAAATTAGTAAATCTGGACCCATCATCCCGCTGTCACAACTTCAAAATAAGATTGCTTGAACAATACCAACCTTTGATTCCAGGCCACATGTTTCTTGAGATGGGATCATTCTTAGCCGTCAAATAAATGTCCACAATCTAACAGTAATACTTTTACACCGGGATGTGTAATTTGGAAGGTTTATTCTGGCTTACTTGTACGGTTCGTAAGCAATTTTCAAAGCGCCCGTGTATCGTCTACCAAGCTCCGCCAGAGTATCAATTTTTTTCTCAACGGGGGAAGGTAGAGCTGGACAGATGCATCCCACTTTCCAGCGTCATTTCGAGTAAGATGTAAGTTGGAAATTTCTGGGAGTTAAATAACCGGCACGTGGTTCACGTGCGGCGCCGCATGGATGGGACGAAGAAAATTCGGCTCCCGAACGTAAGTCGGTTGGTGGAGACGGACCTGATTAGACTCCTGACATGCTAGGTGATTATCTAACCGTTCATTGAGGTCCGTGTTTTAACACTTTTGAAACGTCGGTTAAAATGTAGTTTTCGATTGGTGGAGTCGGACGGTAGCGGATTAGGTACGGCCCCGTGCTCAGCCAAGACGCCGAGTCCCTTACCGTGGGGTCTACCTTGATGTATGTGTTCTATATCCAAGCCATCCATACGTTTTGCAATATCATTTTAAGAAATAATGCCTAAAATAAAGCGGATCCAATTCTCAGGTGGACCACACCATAGGAAACACTGGTGATTAATCATTAATCGGCCACAAAAGTTTTAGATCAAGCTGATATTTGTTTTTTCCCCTTCATTGAGGTTTACGTGAACATATCAACAGGTTGGATGACAAATAATCACTATTGAAACATTACGGTGGGCCTTAGGAATTTTTAATGGTAAGGCATTCAATCACTGTTGTTTCCTATAGTATGGTCCACCTGAGATTTGGATCATCTTCAATTTTGAGTTCATGTCCTACAACGATCTAGAAAAACGGATGGACGGCGTGGATATAGAATACATATATCAAGGTGGGCCCATGTTAAAGGCCGCACCTAATCCCGAGTCGAATGGACCTGCTTAGACGGATGAAATGCTAGGCGATGATTTAGTCCGTTCATTGAAGTCCCTTTTGAAAACCTCGGAAACAGTGGTCTATAAAAGTAGTTATTAACTCAGCTTCCTATGGACGGTTAGGATCTATGATCAGTGAGACTTTATTTCCATGTGGACGATAGATAGCGAGACCTTTTATATCAACGGTTTGGATAGGAATAGGATAGACCAATGAGATTCATCTAGGCCGGCCCAATTACTAATTAGGCCTGATTTTAGATCGAACCTGACGCGACATGTCCACAGCCACAGGCGCAGGACCAAGGCCAAAAGACCGGACTTGGGGACCCGATCTGTCCACGCCCTTCAAACGCACATGCCACTCAGAAGCATTAGCGTGTGAGATCCGAGCCCTTCAATAAGCAGGCCAGAGAATATATGACCATTCTATGAAAGTGGACGCCTGTAAAACCTGTAACATGGAGTTTTAATGGGCCACGGGCGTTGTTCATAAGAAATCGACTCCGTCCTTCAGTTTTGCTGGCTCATGCTTGGATAAGCATGGTAAATGAAGTTGATCTAAAACTCAAGTAAGCTACAACATAAGAACTAAAGGGTAGTTTAGCACCATAGATTTGGGAGGAATTTCAAATTCCCCATGTTTGAAATGCACATAAGAGCTTGAATTACATCTAAAATCCTTTCAAAAGTTGCATGTGTAATATGTGTGTCACTATATTAAACTATTGGGCACATGGCCCACTAATGATATACCAAAACAATTAGATTATCAATTGCATTACTATAATTACTTTAATATAATGATCAATGTCGTCCAAACATTATTCATGTAAATCAATGGTTAAAAATCGTTAGTTAGTTACTCAGACATGATCTTGTGCTTGTGGCTCATCTGAGACATGGAATTTAATCATTTTCAGGCAATGTGTATATTTTAGAGGGCTTATTACAACCATTGTCAACATTACATATGTCACTAATTAGATATATTAAAGTTGATTTAGTAATTAAATTTAAACCCCTGCCAATATATTATGCATAGTTACTTTTGGATTAAAGTTGATTCCCAATCCAGGGTGTGAAACAAAATAGGAAGATTTCAAATCGATGGGGTTTTGGCATTGAGGGGTTCTGAATCCATGGTCCCAAACAAGCCCTAATAAACATTATGGGTTCATTTGACACAGTGGATTGAAGGGGATTTGAGAGAGTTTCAAATCCCTTGGTTGTTTGGGAGCATAAAGTATTTGGGAGTTTCAAATCCAAGGGGTTTCAAACCCAGGGGGTTGGTAATCCACGGTGAGAGCTTGGATTACACCTAAAATCATTTCAATAGTCACAAGTGTAAGTCACAGGTGTAACATGTGTGTCACTATACACTATCATTCTATTGGGCACATGGCCCACTAATGATGATCAGCACCGTCCAAACATTGTCCATGTAAATCAGCACCATCCAAACATTGTCCAGCGCCGTCCAAACATTATCCATGTAAATCAACAATTAAAAATTGTTGGTTAGTCACTCGGACATGATCTTGTGCTTGCGACCCATCCGAGACTTGGAATTTCATCATTTTCCGGCAAAGCATATATTTCAGTAGGCTTATCACAACCATTGTGTCAAAAATTACATATCTCACTAATTAGATATATTAAAGTTGATTTAGTAATTAAATGTAAACCCCTATGAATATATCATGGATAGGTACTTTTGGATTAAAGTTGATTCACACTCCATGGTGCCAAATACACTGGGAGGACTGCAAATCTAGGGGGTTTCTAATCCTAGGGGTTCCGAATCCAGGGGTTCCGAATCCACGCTCCCAAACAGGCCCTTAGATGCCCAACATTGAAACCATCTTAAGAGCTATGTAAGTATCATACAAGCTGATGTTGGTGTTTTCTCTTAATCTTGTTCAGAATTACTAAATAAGATGGCATATAATTACATCACCATGAACTTTAAAGAAGTTTAAATGGTTGGTTACATGTTGTTTCCCATGGTCCAACCTAACTGAGTTTTTTTTATATATATATTATATATATATATATATATATATATATAATATATATATATCTATAGAATATATATATATATATATATATATAATATTATATATCATTTTGGATTGTCATATTAATGTGAGTCGTGAAACTAGAGTGATTTTTTAATGTACATTGTTGTGGGCCTTATATAGCTTTAGGGAACGGATGTTATAGAAACTCAAGGAAGTTAGAGTGTTGGGAGCTTGCGTTAGCTTGCATTTGGAATGCATTAGATTATAAATCGCAAATCAAGGTCATTCTCAATTTAGAGTTGTGTTTGGTAGCTTGCAACCTTAATGCACTGGAATCAAAAAATAAAAATGCATTGAAATTCTGCCATATATTATACACTATGAATTTAATTACTATATCTTTAATATTCAATGTCTGTTTGTGTGTGTGATATATTTGATGGAATAATTATGATAAGCCCGTTAATATATATATATATATATATATATATATATATATATATATATATATATATATATATATAATATAGGTAAAAAATGACAAAATTTTAAGCCTCAAGTGGCCCACAAGTATAGAATTACAAATGATTAACTAATCTCTAATGTTTTTGACGCACGGATGAATGTGATGAGGTCCATCACCGTCTTCCTCAAGGATAACTACTCTGAATCCACGGAGCTTCTCTGGACTCCTCACAGAGACTTCTCGAATCCACGAGGAAAAGAAATAGAAATAATTTTAAAATATATAAAATAAACTTGTTGATTATTGATAAATGAGTCTACAACCTTTTAAATAGGAATACTAAGACTTGAAAGAAAGTTTAGGAATTAAATTATAAATAAAACTCCTTAAAATTCGTAACTTACTATAAATAGTAAATTTCTATTTATAGTAATTGTCCTCTGTGGCTTAACTACATTATTCTCCTAATTTTGCTAAACACTTTTCATGTTGGACACAACTCCTAAAGCCCAACGAATGAAGAGTTATAATCAAACTAAAACTTATTAAAAATAGTAAAAAACGGAAATAAACATAGAATTCGACCGTCGATCTGATGGAATCTCGCAAATTCGGCATGGGCAACCCAGCTATGGTTGGATAAAGTAGCTCGTTCTACCCCAAAATCATATGTGGTACATCGAATAATTCATTCTGAATTGCGAGATACGCCCGATTTAAGGTCTGACTGTCCGGATCACTTATGTCATCGATCGGGCCTTTTCTAATCCATCTTAGCTATGAAAATGTCCATGACCCGTTCTACATCAGTTTTTTAACCATCAATGTACGTGGTCAATGTTTGAACTTTTGAGATCATTCTATTAATATAATTTTAATGATGCAAGCAATAATTTGATTGTTTTAAAGTATCATCGGCTTATCACGTGTACAATAAATTAACAACCTAGCAATACATTTGTTACATGCGCGACTCTCTTACTTTTAAAATTCAGCTAAAAAAGTATTTCATTCCAAATAATTACTTTAAGTGGGAGATTTCAAAATACAACAAAACTGTATATATATTTAAATACCTTTGAATTCCTACTACTAAATGACTTTTAAATTTTGAATCACAAAAACCCATGGTGCCGAAAGATCCACTCGGTCTTCCCAATCAACGGGCGAGCCATATAGATACGAAAAGTCGGGTCCTTACTCATGCCTTGGTGATAGACTCACGAGAGTTTCAACACAAGGTCATGGGTTCGAGTAGCCGTTGTGTTGAAATTAATCGCACTATGGTGTGAGTGTGTGTGGGGTTGTGAGTGTATGTGGAAAAAATTGTTTTAAAGTATCATCGGCTTGTCACGTGTACAATAAATTAACAACCTAGCAATACATTTATTACATGTGCGACTCTCTTACTTTTAAAATTCAGCTAAAAAAGCATTTCATTCCAAATAATTACTTTAAGTGGGAGATTTCAAAATACAACAAAACTATGTATATTTAAATACCTCTGAATTCCTACTACTAAACGACTTTTAAATTTTGAATCACAAAACCCCATGGTGCCAAAAGATCCACTAGGTCTTCCCAATCAACGGGCGAGCCATATAGATATGAAAAGTCGGGTCCTTACTCATGCCTTGGTGATAGACTCACCAGAGTTTCAACATAAGGTCATGGGTTCGAGTAGCCATTGTGTTGAAATCGCACTATGGTGTGAGTGTGTGTGGAGTTGTGAGTGTATGTGGAAAAAATTGTTTTAAAGTATCATCGGCTTGTCACGTGTACAATAAATTAACAATCTAGCAATACATTTATTACATGTGCGACTCTCTTACTTTTAAAATTCAACTAAAAAAGCGTTTCATTCCAAATAATTACTTTAAGTGGGAGATTTCAAAATACAACAAAACTATATATATTTAAATACCTCTAAATTCCTACTACTAAACAACTTTTAAATTTTGAATCACAAAACCCCATGGTGCCAAAAGATCCATTAGGTCTTCCCAATCAACGGGCAAGCCATATAGATACGAAAAGTCAGGTCCTTACTCATGCCTTGGTAATAGACTCACCAGAGTTTCAACACAAGATCATGGGTTCGAGTAGCCATTGTGTTGAAATCGCACTATGGTGTGAGTGTGTGTAGGGTTGTGAGTGTATGTGGAAAAAAAAAAAAAAGATACAAAAGGAATGGACAATTTAGACAGATGCCAATTTCATGTAACACTTATTCAAGAAAGCTCTTATAACTTAAAAGTTTTGTAGAGTCCAGTGTGATACCTATGTAAAGTTCATTTTATCCATAAAGTTCTGCCAACTCATGTTAAGATAAGATCGGGTCCTTGCTCTTGCTCCAGTGGTAGACTCTTAGGAGTTTCAACACGGTCAAGGGTTCATGGTACCCATAGATGGTGAAATCCCACTACGCGTGAGTGTGTGGTGGTGTGTGTGCGTGTGTTTTTTATTAAAAAAAATGTTAAGATAAGATCCTAAATTTAAGGTAGGTCTAAGACTCAAGTGAGCCACATCACAGGAAATAGTGGGATGGAAACACCTATTAAATACCCCGTGATATTTATATGCCATCCAACCCGTTTTAAGGTGATTCATGTTGAGATCAAGCCAAAAACACATACTCGCCCGAGTTAAAACTTCTCCAGGTACAAAAAGTTCACAATGTTGGGCGTTCAATCCCCGTGATCTCCAGTGGCGTAGTGTACTTGAGTTTTGTATAATTTCGGGCTGAACATGGAATGAATGGATTTCAAACAGACATCACAGTTAGTTCCACGGAAGTCTGAGACACATTAGGGCGAAGATCTTCGCCATGCTAGCCAAATTGTCATGTGAGACTCAGATGGCCCACATGAGAAAAACGTTGATACCCTGAGAGAGTGTGATGGATGATGCACAGACAATTAATGCCAATTAGAAATTGCACACGTGGCATACAAGTAGTCAAATTTAACCACCTGAATTATGGTAATTAGTGTTAATGTATCATGAACCAAAATTAAAGAGTATTTGGTTATCTGACCATAGGATGTCCTATGGGTGGACATTTAATGGACAATCAAAATGAAAAATATCTAAGGTCTTATTTCCACAAACAAATTAATATTTATGAATTAGGTAATAGGATTATTCAAAGAATTGAATCATGGAACTGTTTATTTTCGATAATGTCACTACAATCCCAATGGTTTTATTTGAATTAATATTATTACACCCTATTTTTTTATTATTTTTAGGAAATATAATGGAAATGACACATGTTATAGCAAGGAAAAGATATATATTTTCAAGTATACTTAAAATGTTTTTTTACGAAATCACGACTGACAGAATGACAAAACAGGGACCAGTTGAAAGGAATTAAAAAACAAAGCAAGTGGTCGAGAGGCATATAGGAAGTCGACCAAGAGGGTAATCAAAACAAAAACCTTGGTTGACAAAGTGAAATAAGATGTTGATAGTCCTATGAAAGTAGAAAGAGTGACCAAGAGGTGTCCAAAAACAGATCGAGCAGGCGAGGGAAGTCAGGAAATGAAATGCAGCTGAGAAGCTCGGTCGAGCGGTCAAAACAAAAAGATATGTAGAGCGGTCAAGTGGAACGCAAGCGAGCGACCAACTAAAGAGATACGGTTGATGTATGGCCATGATCGATCGAGTGACCAACGAAAGAGATGTGGTTGATAATCGATTGAGTGACCAAAAACCGAAAACAAAGCTTAGTCAAGAGAAGAATAATCGGTAATAAGAAATGTAACAGAAAAAAGAATTTAGAGAGAGGCTTTTCGACTAATGTAACGATGCAATAATGGAAGAATGATATAAAAGAATAAGCTACAACAGAACTCTATGAATAGCAAAGGAATCTGATCGAGAGAAGAAACATCAATCTAAACGCAATCAAATCTCAAAACCAACTAATCGAATCTATCTTATCTACTTCTTTTATATCAGCTTATCTTAAGGTTAGTGATAATCCAGTAATAGTAATTCTTAGCTATAATCATTATTTATAATCCAAGTTTATGATCATATGTTGTATTTACTCTTTATTCAATATCAATCAATTTTACTAAGAGTTGCATTCTCATGGTTGCTCTAAGTGATTGATTATGAATTTTTTATATTATTTAATTATATTGTGTTTTGAAAGTCGTTTCTTATGGAAAGCAAAAGTAATTCATTTTCTAAAAAAGAATTCACCTTTTGATTATTGTCTAATCATTATTAAATACTGTAAATGATTAAGTAATTAATTGATCTTCTTAGACGTATCTGTTTATTTCTGCATTTGGGGTCGAAGTTGATCAGTTTGGATGACGCCGCTGTATCGATTATGTCACACCAGCCTAATTAAAAATAAACCGAAAAGCTAACAAATACATGCACCTGTATAAGATTTTAGTGCTGCAGCTTGCGTGTCAATATCATCCTCGCGAGACACCTTTTACCACTTTTCTACAAATACCTATGTTTTAGGACAGAGCACCAAACTTCATTCCCATTCAAAGAGTTGAAATTCAAAAAAGCATTTCATCCAGACTGCGAGAAGAAGTCGTCGGGGAGAGAGAGAGAGAGAGAGAGAGAGAGAGAGAGAGAGAGAGAGAGATGTGTTTGGTATTCATTTGCGACGAGGAAGAGAAGGTTGTGGGCAGGCAGCCAGCGCCAGGATCGTGTCCTTACTGTGGTGGGCTGGTGCAGGCCATGGACGTTGAGAGCCAATGGACGCTTTGTTTCCTCCCTCTCTGTTTCAAGACCAAAAGGAAGTACTTTTGTACCATGTGTTCCAGACGTTTGGTGTCCTACCCATGACACCAGTTTCATGTATGTATGTGCATATATATATGTATGTGGGGAGAGAAAGATGGTGTGTTTGGCTGGGTCTCAGATTGGGATTTGGTTGGATATGGCTTTTAGCAAGTGGGTTTTGTATGGTAAGGGATTTGAAGGTGGATTGATGGGTTTTTTTAAAATATGGATTAGACTTTTTGTGACATTTTTTGTTATCTTCATAGTTAAAATATTGAGAATAAAATGAATTTTCTTTTTCCAATTTTTGAAATGGTTGAGATTGAAGGACGAACTTGAATAGATGTGATTCAATTTTAAATGTGTCTTTGATTTCTCTGATCAATTCATTTCTTGCTGGGCAGAAAGAAGCAGAGGATGAGGATTACCAAGTTCTAAAAAAGAAATTCCATATATGGTGTGTTTGGCTCGGTCCCAGATTGGAATTTGGTTAGCTATTGTTTTCGACAAGTGGTTTTGGATGGGAAGGGATTGAAAGGTGGATTGAAGGGTTTATTTGGGTCTTGAAAATTTGTGGCATTTCTTGTATTTTTTATCTCATTTTTTAAAAATTTTAAAGATTGATGGATGCATTCCAGTGGATTGGATGGTCACGTGCGTTAATTTCTTCTAAAAGTAACAAAGCATATTCTAAAGTGGTTTGCAAGGATGTTCCATTTTTGGGCGCACTTATGTGGAAAACATCGGAAGGGACGCGGATTGCGTCCTACCCCCACCCGGACGGTAGTCCGTCCGGGCAGGGCTCTGTGGGACCCACCGTGATGTAAGTATTTTATCCACGCCGTTCATCACTTTTCTTAGATCTATTTAAAGTATGAGACAAAAGATGAAGTAGATTCACAGATCCAGTGGACCACATCAAAGGAAGCTGCAGTGATGCAGTGATAATGACACCCACCGTTGAAACCTTTCTAAGGGCTACGGTGATGTTTTTTTTACCATCCAACCTATTAATAAGGTCATGCAGACGTGGATGAAGTGAAAAAATAAATATCAAGCTTGATCCGAAACTTCTCCGGCACCTAAGAAATTTTAATGGTGGACATTCAATCCACACTTTATGGTCCACTTAAGCTCTTGACCGGCCTCATTTTTTGGCTCATGCCTTAAAATGATCTGAGAAAAACTATTAACGGCGTGGATAAAACATGTATATCACTATGGGCCCTACAGAGCCCTGCCCGGACAGATTAATGTCCAGGCGGGGTGGGACGCGATCCGTGTCCCATTGGACGAAGGTAAAAACCCAAGATAAGATGGAATCGGATTGCGTGCTGAGTTACTCAGTGCCCTTTTATAGTACTGAGTAAACTCATTTGGGCACACTGTGAATTTATGTGGTTTATCAACACCGTCCATCCATTTTTACTGCTAATTTTAGGGGTTGATCTCAAAATTGAAGTAAATCCAAAGCTCAAGTGGACCATTACATAGGAAACAGTGTAGAATAATGACTTCCACTGTTGAAACCTTCCTATGGTCTAAAGTAATTTTTATTTGTCATCCAACCTGTTCTTAAGATCACAAACCCATGGGTAAAGAGAAACCACAGACGTCAGCTTGATCCAAAACTTCTTTGGCCTCCAAAATATTTTCAATGGTAGAGGTTCAATCAAACTGTTTCCTGTGATGTGGTCCCAATTTTAATTTGCTTCGTTTTTGAGATTAAGCCTAAAATTATCTGTTAACATGGATTAACGGAGTGGATAAAATAAATAAAAAACAGTGGACCCACACAGTTACTCAGTACGCAATCCGCTTCAAGATAAGATAGCTTTTTTTTTTTTTTTTTTAATGTCGACAAGGAAGTGCAAAAGATAAAAATATCGGGGGTAATTTACAATATCCAAATAATAATAAAAAAAAGCCGAAAGCTTCAAACGTTGTCCTGGGGATGATAGAAGATGTGCCTTATCTAATGAAAGGTGGAATTTCCACTCCCTTCCTTTGGAATTTTTTTCTATTGATAATGTAAAAATAATATAGTGGTCTAAAGGATTACAAACACTCATACACACTAATGGCCCCCTCAAGCTTGACTCATATATATAGAATTTAGGAAATAATGTAGGAAATCATATAAGAGTAAGATAACCGGTGAACGGATTTAGTAAAGACATTTACTAGCTGCTCCTACTTTTCATCAACAAATTAACAACCTACCTTAATATGCTTGGTACCCTCTTACAGAATATAAGATTATATGTGATATAGATAGCACTTGGCTTCGAAAGAGAAACGGACAATAATAATAATAATACAGTATGCTTCTTGCTTTTCTAAGAAACAAAGTTATTGCTACCAAGAAATGTACAACCGCCTGATGTAAACTAACGATTTGTAGTGGAACCAGCCTAGCTAATTTGCATTGCAATAGGCGTGGAGGCAATGATGGCCATAATTTTATAAAATTAAAAAATTAATAATTTTAAAATAATAATAATAAATAAATAATCGAGGATATACATGCACATGCCAAGAGCATACTTGACATAATGGAGCATGCGAAACATTGCATCAATGTGATGAGAGCATGGTGCTTGCATGAACAAGCCATATTGACTGCATAAGCAATGTTAGGGCAGGTGATGGATAAGTAAAATTGTTTTATCTACCAGTTGAGGAGCAATTAGAGGAGTAAACGAGTCGAATCGAGTCGAGCTGGGCACAGTTCGACTCAGCTCAACCACTTGCTGACCCCAACTTGAACTCGGCTTGGCTCGGTCCTTGAGCTTGACTGGCAGCTCGGGCTAACTTGAGTCGAGTTTGCTTGTGCAGCATTTTCACAAATACATGGATTGCGCCTTTAAAATCTCACTGTATATAAAACAGTAGTAGTGGTTTTACAGGTATTTCATCAAACACCTTCTAAACAACATAAAAACCAAGAAAAAAGGGGGGGTATTTGTTTTATATACATACCTTCCTTGCCACCAGCCACACTTCGTTAAGTCATTTTATCAAATACTCAGTGAGCAACATCAATATCAAAGTAACTGACTCACCGAACTGGTTCGATTTGAGTCGAGTCGAGCTTAGGCAAGCTCGAACTCAGTTCAAAAAATTTTCGAGTTAAAAAAATCAGCTCAACTTAACTTGAACTCAATTTCGAACCAAGTCGAATAGAGCTTTTTCGAGTCGAGTCGAGCAAGCTAACGGAGCTAACTCAATTCGTGTGCATCCTAAGGAGCAATTAAGGAGAAATGCTCTAATGTTTCCTGCGCATCGTAAAGTATAATGCTCCTAATGACATTGGGACACATAGAGAGTCCAATCCATTGATCTAGACTGTTCATTAGCTCCAATGCCCATTTCCTGTGACGATCAGGCAAACATCACACGAACATAACCAACAATAACCATTTGATCAATGGCCTTTAATATGGACGATCTTGATTTTATACAAAAATAGGTCCAATCAACAAGTTGATTCATTTATTTGTTGGAGTTCTTATGATTTTAAAGAATCACTTTTGTTAGGCAATCATAATCATTCATCCATAGCTTGGAAAAGTGATGACCCTAGAAAATAAGGCCAATTCAAGGATATGTTGGATAATCCGACTTGTCCATTTTTGTGTTCTACACTCGATAGATAATACAAATCAATCAATCGTACTGTCGAAGCAAACCAATGCAACTAGGAGCATTATAACTTATTGTGCTTTGAGAACATTAGAGCATTTCACTTATGTAAATGAACTCAATGATATAAATAATTTAGAAGTTTGATTATTTAAAACAATACAAACGGTTATCGACCTATATTTGGGCTGAGATTTTGGCTACGGTGGACCAGCAAAATGGTATTTTATAGGCCAATAAAGCATCCACATACTGTATAGCTCTTACACCACCAACGGAAAACCCGAGGCGTAAGATCTGAAATATTCATCTTCTGTTAAACTTGCAATGGGCTTGTTCTTGGGCTGAGAAACTGGTTATACCACAGCAATAATTCCTGAAATGTGTTATGCTGTCATCACATTTGTGCTCGGGGCACTTGCGAATAGTTATATGATCATGTCAAATGGAAGAAGCTGGACCATGGATTGACGACTCGGACTCATCTGTCCCCACATTCACCTCCGACTCGGAGTCAGAATGAGATGCCAAGTCTGAAACCATGCATGGGCCTAGGTTTAGTCTATGTTGAGAGCTTATTTATCTTTTGGCTGGTGATCTCTCATGGGAGCTGAGGTTCAACTCAAATGTTGGTATATTAGTTGGTTAACATTAAGGATGGCAATAGGTCAGGTTTGAGCCGGGGCTGCCCAGCCCGGCACTTAAGTTCCATGGGTTGAGCCCGCTCAAAGCTCTAGCCCAACATGAGATTAGCATCATAGGCCTACTATGCCTGAGGCTGAAACTTTTGCTAGGCCTAGGCTGCCTGAAAATTAATAAAATCCTTATTTCCCACTTGAATGTTCCTAATCTATGTGTTGATAAAGTAGACCAAACATGCACAAGATCTAAACATCTAGAGGAAAGGAATCACTAGTCTACATTTAAGATGCACAGATTAGAACGCATGTTTGTAGGATATAAGGCATTGTGCATATAAAGTCTGGTAAGGCAAGGTTAGGCTAAAATTGAGCCTGAGCCTGACCTGAAAATTGACCTGCCATGGCCCGTTTGGACGCACTTCCTCGAAGGGGGGTTTTCTAAATAGAAGATTAGAAAAACCTGCTTTTTTCAATGTTTTAGCACCTATTTCGATGAGATGAGCGGGAAAGTAGATGGGGTTTGCAAAGTGCATCACAACAAACAAGATCAACTGTCATTTGTTGTTTAGATTAAATGATGTTCAGTCCTCCCATAGTCTTTTCAAATGTGCATTTAAATGGCCCTTAGTTAATAATGCACATTGCTGATCTTGAGATAAATAATATATTAGATTGTACAATATGTAAATAGATTCCTGATTTATAAATAATATTTTAATTGATTAAATTTCATAATATTTTTCAAAATTATATTTATTCTATTTTAGGCTCGTACCATCTTTATAAAAGAGCCTCTTCATTTAAATAAAATATATAGAGAAATTCTCCTCTTTACATCCTGTTAGTTATAGTGCTCCTGGTTCATTGGGACAGTTGGTCGGTCTAATCAAGCCGTACCGCCCACTAGATTCGCACATACATTTCATGGGCCTGAATGTGTAAATCACATTAATTAAATCAAATGATATGATTCATCCATAAATTTACCCTCATTTTTTATGGTTGGATGATTATAATTTTTACAGAAATGATTATAAATGTTACTTTTGAATATTTTTAAAATTACAGTGTAGTGGGGTGGTTTATAAAAAATTTAAAAAAAATAAAAAATAAAAAATCGAAGGTGTATTTTTCGAAATTTAGAAAAGATTTTTTTGGATTTTTATTTCCTCTCAAAAATTTCATTTAAAAATGCATATTTTAAAAAGTTGTCCTTTTAACCTTTGAAAATGCTTTTCATACTAAAAGATAGATATAACAAATCTTGTCGCACCATCAGCACACATGTGCAGCATTTTGGCACACTCTGCATTAACACATTGTGGTTGCGAAGGAGTTAAAATTTTCCCATGTGAACCAGACCTGGGTCGAGCCGTGACATGAGGAAGCTTGTGTCTATTCAGAATAGACACAAGACCCAACCTAACCATCTCTTGACTAAGGCTGTCGATGGGTTGAGTCTTCCAGCTTGGCAAATTTCGGGCGAGCTTGGGCAGAAATATGATGTTCGAGGGGAAGACTCAGGCTTAAAATTTAAGTATGTTTATTAATTAGACCAGGTTTGGGTTTGCATCCAAGAGGTAAGGCACACTAAACGAACAACCTAGATCTTGCACAGAAGAGGGTGCCAAGCCCAAGGTCAGGCTTGACTTGGGTCCAAGTTATCACACCAGTCCGTCAACCGCCCCACTCACAACAAAAATAGAATTCTTTGCCAAATTGAGCTTTCTAAAATCCATTTTTGTATTTCCTTGTCTATCAGGTGGTGTTTCTGTCGCTGTAGAAATATACTACAATTTACTCTTTCTGTCAGATTCGTTGTAAGTGTTCGGGATTGATCAAAACTGCCCGCTGTAGATAGATTATAAGAAATTGGGCTTCATTAGATCATAGGGACAAATTCTAGGTAATCCTGGAAATTGGGGCTCGTTGGATCATAGGGACAAATCGTCGGTAATCCAGATAAGTAGACTCGAATTCAATCTACACTTGGGGCAAATACTATATTAAAGAAAGTCAGTGATTTTATGTTGAATGGATGTCTTCAATTTATATAGAATCAAGGGACATTAATCAATCAACATTAATCTATTGAACCTTTCCAGAATTAGATAGATTGCTCATTGGATAGTTTTGGATCATGTTTGAACATTTGGGTCAATCGATCAATAATATTTGAAAATTATGTATTTATTCTTTTGGATGGTTTTGGACTAGTTCGATTGCTGAGTTGATGGCATGTGCAGAATTATGTAAGTGTACGATTTGTTTCCTATTATGATTGTGATAGTGTGTGTGTATATATGCGAAAAGGTTCTATGCGATCGAGCTCATGGAAACTTCCCATGAGGTCAAGTTGTGTGGGCCCTACCATGATGCTTGTCGAACATCAACATCGTGCATTTGATGGGTCCCCTTTAAATTATGGGATATCCCAAAAATCAATCGTATATGGAACTCAGGTGGGTCATACCATCTAAAATCATGTGAAGACATGCCTAAAACATATAAAGGCCCTTGGTGGGGCCCACCTGAAATTTGGATGCGTCTAAAACTTGGTCAGACCCTTCATCCAAGTAGGACACACATAATGTATGAGCTGGATTTGTGAACCACATCTCGGTGGGCCCAACAAATGATTATGAATGTTTTAATGGAGGAAAACCCCTATCAACTTTTGTACGTGGTGTGGCCCACACAAGTCACGGATTGACTTGATTTTTAAGCCCTAGGCCCACCATGGAATAGTGCATCTGACTGATGGGGTAGATGTTCGACACGCATCACGGTGGGGCCCACACAGCTCGACTTCATGGGAAGTTTCCATGAGCTCGCATAGAACCTTTTCCATATATATATATATATATATATATATATATATATATATATATATATATATATATATATATATATATATATATGATGTGTAAATGGGATTAGGGCATAATAAGTGTTTGTTAAGATATCCTCAAGATTTAAGAGAAGAAAAGTTAGGATAAGTGCATCATATCTTATAATGTTATTTATAGGGATCGGAGTGTTTTTCGGTAAAAAAAAATTCTACGCAAAATTCATGTGCTCTCTGCGTATTTTCTTTAAATTTGATTTCATCTTTTTGTTTGAATTCATGTTTTTGTGATCCCCAACATTTTACATGCTACGTGAACTCTATGATAATTATGGTTGTCTAATTCATGCGGTTTCACATGGTGGCCTACAAAGGGCCCTTAACCTAACAGACAGACCAGATTGGTTAGTTGAACTGTCTAGTGGCATTATAACTCCATGTGTATTGCCACAAAGCCGGCGTTTAATAGAAAGCTCCATCAATGGATCTGATTTACCGGTGCTTACCATCTTGGGTTCTACAGAAACGGTTGGCAATTGGGCCTTACGACCACAATTGCCATCTCGGGATCTACCGGAAACGTTGGCAATTAGGCCTTAGGACCACACCTACCAGCATGTGGTGGGAAACAATACCAGCTTGTGGTATATGATTCCCCACCTTTCATCCTTTCCTAAACCAAAGAACCCTTCCAATACCAGAGATAGACCCACTTTTTATAATTCCCCATTTCACCCTTTCCAGAATAAGAGATGAGCCGGTAGGCCTTCTATGCATGAATGTGAAAGGATTAAAACTTGTATTTTATGATATACAGACTAGTTTAACCCATCACAATTAGAGCTGTACATGAGCAGACTAAGGCTCGAGTATTCGCTCGACTCGACTCGGAATACTCGACTCGTCTGACTTAGAGCCGAGTACGAGCAGGTTTCCACGACTCGTTTAGATTACGAGTAGAGCACGAGTCTAGAGGTACTCGACTCGTATTCGACTTATACACTTATATATAAGCCCGCCCGAAAAATAAAACCCTACCCCACCCGTCATTTTCAAGCAGCGCCCAAACCCTTCCTTCTTCCCTCCCAGCGAGCGTTCGAAAAAAACCTCTCTCTCTCTCTCTCTCTCTCTCTCTCTCTCCCTCTCCCAGCGCCCGTCCGGCCGTCCCTCTTCTTCCCTCTCTCTCTCACTCACCCCTATCCCCTGTCCGGCGGTACTAGACCCTGCCGCTCGTCCCTGCGGTGTCCCTGTCCGGTGCCCCTGTCTGGTGACGGAGCTCGTCCCTGCCACTCGTCCAGTACCACAGCTCGTCACTTCCACATCTTTCATCGCCCTACCCTGCACGCAGTTGCCGGTCGTTCCTGCCCTGCACGACACAGCTGCCGCTCGTTCCTGCCGGTCGTCCTTGCCCAGCTCGCCCGGTAAGGTTTTGGCCTTTTGGGATTAACCTGATATTTGTGTTTTCTCTTGATATTTGGAATTAACTTAAAATTTCTAAACTTCAAGTTGATACCATGCCCTAAAATGAGAAATCATCCTAACCGTTGATTATCCTTTTGAGATTACCCTTTGGACTATCAAACCAATAGCAACAAGCAAGTCACTGTCCCAAATCAGATTGACAGAACCATCCTAACCGTTGATTTATGTACACTTGCTTGTTGAACAGGACCATCAGCTATTTTTTTCAACCACTCAGATTGGCGGAACCATCTTAACCGTTGATTTATGTACACTTGCTCGGCATCAATATTTTTTTCATCACTATCCTAACAATTGATTTCTGCTCGTACTTGAACTCGCCTCGAAAACTCGGACTTGACTCGACTCGTTTACTACTCATACTCAGGCGAGTAGAGTACAAGCAGGGAGTCCATGCTCGTTGGCCGAGTAGAGCCGAGTACGAGCAGCACTCGGGCGTTAAGAGTCGAGTACGAGTACGGCGATACTTAACTCGACTCGACTCGTGTACAGCTCTAATCACAATTACTCATCTAAATTTTTCAAATTATAATAGTTATTATATATCTAAAATGATCCATGGGGTGTACCTGTATATTTGTTTTTAAATAATTTAATAGTTATATCTAAATTTACTGATTACGTGGGGCCTACCTAAATAGAAGTCTTACAAAAGAATTTAATTGTAAATCATAGACTACAAATGTGAAAGGAGCATAGCTTAGAACACACGGTAATTGAATGATCTTGACCATTGGATTGTTCACGCTAAATTTGGACTGCTTGATATATTATTTTCTGTGGTTAGGATTTCAACCAATGGATTTATGGGGATATGTTTATACACAGATGGCGCCAAAATTTTGATGGTCTGGACAACACCTTTAAGGATAGCAATGAACTCACCATAGCTTTGTCCATTGAGACTCTGCTCAGCCAACAAGCAATACAGATGGGGCCCACTTTTTGGTGTTCCTTATCCAATCTTGGACAGGAAATTACCCAGAAATCTCCCTGTTCAATTACTGTGACCGTCTGCTTTAGCCCTGTTGCATGCATGCATGCCATTGGCTACAGTTGTCAATCCACAAGAGACTGAATGGACGACTAAGATCATCTGATAGGGGAGATATAGGACCCACCTAGCACATTGCAAATTATGCGGGTCAGAATTGAGCTAGGTGGGCCCACCAGAATGTTTGCGAGAAACCACCCGTCTAATCCTATTTCCAACTCATACGTGTTAGGACCACGTGCACAAAAATGAGACAGATCCATAACCCAAGTGGTACATAAGGCAAAAAACGGTGGAGAGTGAACGTCCACCGTGGAGACATTCGTGGAGCCAGAGAAGTTTCTGTTAAGAATTTTATTATTATTATTATTATTATTATTATATTTTTTATATAAGTGGGAAATGGTCCCATAGGGATGATCTCATGGGAACTTCCTATGAGGTCGAGCTGTGTGGACCCTACCGTGATGCGTGTTGAACATCAACACTGCACATTTGATGGGTCCCCTTTACGTTATGGGATATCAAAAATCAGTCATATCCGGAACTCAGGTGGGCCATGCCGTCTAAAATGATGATGAAGACATGCCTAAAACATATAAAAGTACTTGGTGGACCCACTTGAGTTTTGGATGTGGCTGAAAACTGGTCTGATCGCTCATCCAAGTGGGACACACAATGGATGGTCTGGATCTATGAATCACAGCTCGGTGGCCCCAATACATGATTATGAATGTTTTAATTGAAGGATAACCACACATCACGGTGGGACCCACACAGCTCAACCTCATGGGAAGTTTTATATATATATATATCTATATATATATATTTATATATATATATATATATATATATATATATATATATATATATCCGTTCATCTAAGTGGGGGTACTTCTAAAAGGTTTCAACAGTAGCCATTTCTCTTTCAACTTTTTCCTATGATGAGATCCACTTGAATTTCAGTCTGTCTATTTCTAAGCTAATGTCCTAATTATAGCTGACAAAACTAATAGTTAGGATGGATTCCTCACAAACATCATGGCAGACTCTACCTAGCCTCATCACTTATTTCTTGTCGTGTGGCTCACTTAAATTTTGGGAGAGTGGTTTGAATATGATCTCTTTGTTGTTTACAGCTCTTTCTTCCTTCTCTAGTTGCTATTTATTCTCTAAAGGTTAATTTTCTTTTATAATCTGATCTCTCTGCTCTCTTTCATCTCAAACAAAAAAGACCATATGGTTTTGCATGGGTCTGGGTGAACACTACGAGACCTTGAACTGGGGTGACATTGGTTGAACCATTTTTAAATATACTTTCCATGGTTCCTATTTGACAGTAGTGGCCTTATCATGTTTGGGCCTCACGAATCCACTTCCATGTTGATGATATAGGAGTGACGGGGCCAGATTTGGTGAGGCTGACACACACTGAGTGGCCCTGACATGACGAGATTTGATTGATCCTGAACTAATTCAAAATATGCTTTGTATGTTCATTTTTTACCGCGGCAAGTGGCCCAATCAAATATCGACATGTCAAGGCCTCATCAAATTTGGTTCTAGAGAAACATACCTTAGGAAGTCGATTTAGCCATGCCGAAATAACACCTAGTTCCATCAAATTGGGACATGGCGCTATTTATTGATTTACTAGAGGCTTGTTAGGAAAGAACCAGCTAACTTTCAAAAGGTCGTTGGGTATGTACTTGACCATGTCTAACAAGTCAATGAAATGACGCCACAACATGACCTAACAGAACTCGATGTTACCTAACATAACTGAATCCACTCCCTACCCTTTGTGTGGTCTTGGCAGGACACCAGTCATCTCAAGTCATTGAGTCATGTTCCATGCAATCTCCACCACATACATGGCAAGAGATGTGATCCTGACTGTCTAATTGGCCAATCTAATTTTCTACCATAGTGCCTCACAGTCAGGTCAAGGCTGTAATGGGCCAAGACTGCAGGACTGTGCTCAGCAAAATCAAAATTTTGAATAGGCCTAGGCCAAGGCCTTCATCTTACAAGTTCAAAATCTAGGCCTGGCCCAGCCTATTGCCAGGCCTAATCATGATTTTTTTTTTTTACTTGGCAACTTACAATGGCTCGGCTTTGAGTTGAGTCAGGGTAAATTGTTTTTACTTGCGAGTTGGGTTTGAATCAAGGTCGACTCAAAATCCAAGCATGGCTCATTTACTCGCAGAACTGAGTTCACTCCGTCAAGTCGACTCTGCCGGTTAGTCAAACCCTGAAAAACACCTGGGGACAGTCCTTGCCTCAGCGGTAGACTCTGAGGAGTTTCAACACAAGCTCTTGGCTTTGAAACCCATATGTGGTGAAATCCCACTACTGCATGCGTGGGTCCGTGTGTAAGAAAAAAAAAATGCAAAACACCTTAGGAAAGCTAGGATTGTCCATCCATGCAGCTATTGCAATGTGACCAAGTGCAATGGGGCGTACAGATGAATCCATATAGCCTGTCTTTGAGGGTGGGAACACGGCCCACCCAGCACGGTAAGCCAGGCCTGGCTTTAGATGGAGCTTGTAGCCTTGCACCAATTACGAGGCCGATGGGTGGGTTGGGCCTGGCATGTATTACTTTTTCAATGTTTAGATGGGCCTGGGAAGCCCGCCATATAAACAGTTTGGATTATTGAACCCGCGGATCAGTGGGCTCAACCCGTTTTTTTAGGTGGGTTCGGGCCAAGATAATGGGTAGAAGGTTGGGCTTGGCTAGAAACATGACCCGTTCAAGCAATGAGTTGCACTTGGGTTGAACCCAACTTGACCCGACCCACTCATATGGATCCAACCCAGATGAATTTTCTTTTTTGTACATATCCACCTACAGGCTGCCAATGGACCTGCCTCAGTTGATTCAATGTCAACATTTTGAATAGGGCTGGCCGTCGGTCTGGTTCGAAGCCAACCTTAAGTCTGACCTATTGACAAGCGATAAGTAGTCACCAAGACAAGCGTCAAAGAAAAGTTTGAAAGGTCAGAATGGTGTTGAAGCGGTTATTGTAACTTTCGGACACGACATGAGAAGATGCATTTAAATGATTGTTTCAAGAAAGTCTATCAATAGCGAATTAGCTCAATGAAACAAAAAGTCTTATATCGACCTAACCGAACAAATTAAATTTATCAATTATCTTTTATGTTTCTTAGCATAATTAATTTTTTACATTCTTTAGCGTGACTAGTAACTTAATCCTATATTAATAGTGTCAGTCATTCAATAGCTGTAATCCTTAGCAGTAATTCAAATTCATGCTTATTCGTTGGACGAATCTTCATACAATTTTTTTTTTTTTTTTTTTTCAGAAAAGGTATTTTATAATTACCCAATGCAATTGACTATAAGTATTTTTCTTTTGTTGTTAAACTTTTATATTAGAAAGTTCTTTTTGTATGAAATGAAAGGTGCAACCCATCTTCAGATGACAAACTTTATATTTTGATGATGACCAAATTATATTAAACAACATTTTTGGAGTGGAAGAACAAGTGACTGATCTTCTCATATCAAGGCAATATACTTTTATATTAGAAAGTTCTTTTGTATGGGTTAAGTTATCCTATTGAAATTAAGTCTCACAGTAGTTTTAACTAGGGGTGCACACGGTTCAGATCCGGTTTCAAAAGGGATGAGAACTAAAGGTGGCCCCCTTCACATTAACGGTCCATATCGACCGCTGGTAGGACCAATTCATCTACATCCGTGGCCATTCGGTTCCAATTTCAAAACCGAAACCGAACAGTGTGCACCTCTAGTTTTAACATACCCGCACATATCACATGTGATCAAATTTTGAAACCATGAGTTAATATTAATTAAAAATTTTATTGAATTTATGGCCCACATATAGACGGCTGAGAATAAAAATAGAACGTGGATTCACATTCCTTAGTAGAAGGTTCTAAATATTTGTGGCTGGAATTTTCCAATATGGGTAGGCATGTTACATCGGGACTCAACGAACCGAATGGTATGGATTCCCGACTCATGGGCAACAAAGCAAGCCGGTTCCAGTACAACGATTAGTAGAACAAGCTTATTCTACAACGCGGTGTGTGGGGCCCAATATTTCATATGGACTAAATCCAATCCGTCCATCACGGGATAAACTTTATGAAAACCATCTATATGAAATATTATTCTAATAAAAAACGATCACACCAATGGAAACAACGTAAAATTGAGTCTAAAGCCTCTAAGTACACACGTTTTGCCGTATGACTCCTCGACGAGAGGCTTATTTTCACATATTATCTTCATCCTGGTGAGTCACACCTGATTAATGGTTTTGATGAAAGATAAACTTCGTGTTGTCCCAAAAAACAAATCTATTGTTGGTGTTTCATACTTACTGTTCGTTTTTGTCTTTCTCACCCAAATCGCATATACAGATGATTACTTGCCCATGGTCTACCATTCACAATCTCACCTAATGGATGGACGGATTGGATTTCATATATACAACATGGTGGGACTAAATTGACAGGATGTTTTATATGCTCTGTACAGCAGGTGTTGTATATGTTGCAGAGGATTCCGCTCCAATCGGAAACGGATTGGCTACTCCCCCTGACACCAGCCCCTGGGCTGATGGTCGGTGCTCTGTGGGCCCCACCATGATGTATGTGTTTCATCCATTCTGTTCATACATTTTTAAAGATCATTTTAGGTTTAATCCCAAAAATGAGAGATATGTAAGCCTCAGGTGGACCACACCACATGAAAACAATAGTGATTGGATATCCACCATTAATATCCTCCTAAGGCCCACTGTACTGTTTATTTGACATCCAATCTGTTGATTAGTTCATACAAGCCCAGATGAAGGAAAGAAAAACAAAAATCATCTTGATCCAAAACTTTTATTGCCCCTAAAATGTTTTTAATGGTCGACGCTCATTAAACACTGTTTCCTTTAATGTGGTCCAATTGAGATTGGGATATACATCGTTTTTGGCGTCATAGCTTAAAATGATCTGTAAAAATATATGTACCGCATGGATGGAACACATACATCATGGCGGCCCCCACAGAGCACCGACCACTAGCCATTGGCTGGTGTCAGGGGGAGTAGCCAATCCGTTTCCGCTCCAATCGCCCTTGCCGCAAAGACACACGAATTCCAATCAAAATACGGTATTTCAGGTGTTATACGTTTTGCTCGAGTACATCTGGCGTATTATAGTACTGTTCTTCGGGATTTTATCGTTGGATGTCGGCATCTTTAATGTAAGGCTCTTGCGGACGCGGATTGTGGGGTGCGGCGCTCTCCGCCCTTTACCATGGTGTAAACAGCGGGGCCACCGTGGTGTATGTGTTTTATTCATGCCGTACATCTAGTTTTTCAGCTCATTTTAGATCATGGGATTAAAATTGAATTACATCCAAAGCTCTAGTAGACTACTCCATATAAAACCGTCGATTCAATGCTTACCATTGAAAACCTTTTGGCCACAAAAGTTTTGAATCAAGCTTATATTTGTTTTTTTTTTTTTTTTTTTTTCTATTTTCCTTAACCAGATCTTTATGACCTTGCGAGTAAGTTGGATGACAGATAAACAATACTGTGGGCTATAAGAAGGTTTCAACGGTGGTATTATTATTCTCTCTGTTTATTGTGGTGTGGTCCATTTGATCGATGGAAAAGCAATGGGTTTTCCTATACTGTGATTTGGTTGGCTCAGGAGCCCGTACGGATGATAATTAAGATTTTTTAGCCCTTTTGGATAAAAATGTCCTTGTGTTGTAACGGTGTCTTCAAAATAAAAGGAAATTGACCTCACTAAAAACTGAAATTTGACTCACTCATCGGCTAATGTGGTCCATTTATTTTAATCAGACATCCGTGAACCCCCAAAAAAAAAAAAAAAAAAATATTATTTATTTAAAGTTTTGTAGCCTATAAATACACTAATATTTTATATTTTTTTAAGACACAGGGTGTACCCGTCTCTTTTTTGAAGTGAGACTAATCCCTGTGGATACACACAATCACCTGCAATCACATGTATCGAGTAAAATCAATGAGGGGAATCGAACCCTCACCTATAAGGAGCAAACTTATAAATACACTAATGTTATAAGTTAATTATGAACTATTTTCTCGTATGTGGTCTATTTGTAGTGAGTTTTGTTATTAAACTTAGGCCAATAGCATAAAATAGAAAAATCTTACAAGTGAATGGGATAGATTTACTTCAAGATAACCCAATAGGCCCACATAAAATATAGATAAGTTCAAAATACTGGCTTGTTGTCACTTTATGCTTATTTTTACTTTTTTAATGGTTGGGTATGATTAGTTGGAGTTTGTGAAATAATGGAGAGTATAGTGGTTCTCTTTATTGTTGTAATGGTGGTTCCCTTCCTCATGAACTATAAATATTAACAGTGAACCACTGACATTCGGTGAGGATTACATATATTATTAAAGTAGACCATTGATATTAAGTTTAGGACCATTGAAATTTAGTTGATGACTACTAATATTCTACCAAATAACGCTGATATTATGTTAAGGACCGCTAATATTCTACCGAGGACCGTTGATATTCAGTTGAAGACTGTTGAATTCCAAGACCAATTAAATATCAGTGGTACTTGGCTGAATATCAACACTCCACTTTTAATATTAGTGATTCACTCTTAGTATCAACGGTTCTTAACTAAATATCAACAATCAACACTTTATATCAACGATCCATGATAAATATCGATTATCCACCATACAACGTACTTCCATTTCAACACTCTTGCATTACAACAATTCATCCATTACAGTAGTCAAAAATTACAACATTTATCCATTTTAACGTTCATCACGTTCATTCATTACAATATTATTTCATTACAAAATTCATGCATTGTAACATTCTTTTGTTACAAAATTCATCAATTACAACATTCCTCCATTATAAAAATTCATCCATTACATTATTCTTCCACACCCTCTTTCCTTTCACAAATTCTCACCATTCATAGCAAATAAAAAATATATGAAAATTAACTATAAAAGAAACTAATGAATGAGAAAAGAAGAGGTAAGGGAACAAAAAAATATCATTCTCTCATCCCTTAAAATAACCGAGGAAGAAAGAAGGAAACAGTCAAATGACCCTCATGCGGATGGGCCTCACGTTTTGAACCCATTTATATCTTATGTGGGGCTTATTAGGTTATCATAAAGTAAATGTAATTAGTTCACATGTTAGGGGTTTTAATCTCATGTTATTGGTTAAAGTTGAGGGCAAAACTCATTATAGATAGATTACACAAAATGAAATAATTCAGAATTGACACACAGCATTTAGGTCACAACTTTAATAAGAAAATGCAAAAAATTCTTATTACGGGTTCACAGCTGTTCAATTAAAATGAACAGATCAGATCACCTAAAAGGGTAGGCAATTTTCCATTTTTGGTGGGGCTCACATCCCTTGTTAAAAAAGTCATTTCCCTTTCAAGACTAGAGCCATTTGTACAAAGGACAGTGACCATAGAGGGGCATTTTCATGCTAAACAAAAATAAAATAAAAAAATAGTTTCAAGGCTACAAAAACTTGAGCCTAATTCATATAAGCTCATGCTACAACCACGTTATAAAATAATGAGCCTTCCGAATAAAAAACCCAACTAATGGACTGCATGTGGATGGAACACAAACATAAGGATTAGAAAATTGTAATTATTGCAAATGGTAGGGGATTGTCCCCCATTACCATGGGACACCATGGGACAAACATAACTCCACATTGTTTGTGTTATAGTGGCATTTTGTCATTCATTTGCTACCCATTGAATAGACATATTAACAGCATTTGGAACCATTGAAAATAACATGTATGTGTTGTATCTACATCATCCTCTGCTTTGCAGCATCATTTTATGGCATGAGGCTAAAAAAGGAGGTAGATCCAGAGCCCACGTAGACCGCATCACAGAAAAGCAATGAAGACAATGACACCCACTGTTGAAATCTTCTTAGGGTCCACCATGATGTTTATTTGTCATCCAATTCATAAGGTCTAACAGACGTGGATGAAGGCAACTATTGCTTTCTGTGGTGGGTCTAAAGCTGGTCATATCTGACCCGATCAGACCCGTTCCAAAACGAACCAACGGCCTGGATTGGTGCGGATTGAGTAGGATCAGTCAGATCCAGCCGTTCATTTGATCAAGTTCGGATCGTGGTCAATTCAGACTGATCCGAACCGAAATCCGAACCGAATGGATTCGATCCGACCCGATTCGATTCGATCTGCATCTATTATTTTTTAAATATTTTTACATTAAGTATATATAATTTTTAATTTTTTAATATAATAAAATAATCTATAAAAGCAGATGGATGGCATGGATGAAATAAATATATCATAATGAGGTTCGTAGAGTAATGACAGCTAGGCTGGTAATAGTGAATCAGACTCCTCCAAGGTTATCTCAACCGGTATCAAGCACCGTTTTGAGTTTTCTTACTTAGAAATCGGATTGCCTTACTGTACGCTTCTATCGTACTGAGTAAACTATGTTGGGCCTACTAGGAATTCTTGTTGTTTATCCACGCTGTCCATCAGCTTTTTTATCCCATTTTAACGGTTGAGACCAAAATTGAAACATTTCCAAATCTCAAGTGGGCCATGCCACACAAAACCGGGGGAATAATGATTTCCACCGTTGAAACCTTCCTAGGCCCCACAGTGACGTTTATTTGTCATCCGACCTGTTCATAATATCAAAAGGACATGGATGAAGGGAAATTATAAATATCTGCTTGATCCAAAACTTCTGTCACCGCTAAAAGAAATTTTCAATGGTATATGTTCAATTCCCATTGTTTCCTGTGGTGTGGCCCATTTGAGCTTTTTATATAATTTATTTTTAGTACATGAAACTAAAATTAAATTATAAAATGTATAAAAGGAGTGGATAAAATAAATACATCATGGTGGAACCCACATAGTTTACTATGTACACCTGTGTCTTAAGGCCTGAGCTGAAAAATAAGACGGATCTAAAGATCAAGTGTACCACACTGCAAAAATCAGTGAGGGGTTGAACATATACCATTGAAACTTTTTAAGGGGTAATAGAAGTTTCGGATCAATATGAAATTTGTTTTTCCTCTTCAATGGCTAACCTTAAATAAGAAATAATAATAATAATAATAATAATAATCTTTTGAAAGAAAAGGGTAGGTCTTTCCATGAGTGCATTTGCTTTTCTTAATAGCACTACCAAAAAATTGAAATATCCAGGCGGATCCAATGTAAAATCTAGTCTCTTTGGATCTTGATATGAGTTCTCTAGTCCAACTGGTTGAGACCATAAGTTATGGTCCACCCAGTAAAGAACTATCAACTTTTTATGTGGATGTAACATCTAATGCTTCTGATAGATTAGCACCACCTTGAGGGCTCACCTAGTGAAACAATCGGCCCTATCTAAACATCAGGATGGCCACACCATAGAAAATAATATCTAACAGTTGATAATAGTAAATACAAGTTTTATCTTCTCCATGAGAGGATATGGCTGATTTTTTTTTGTTTTCACAAGGTGATCTTCATGGTCGGGACAACCTATTGGACGGGTTGGATGCAGTGTACGCTTAATAAGGCAGAAGTTATCTGCTAGGTGGACTGTAACTTATGTCCAACTGGTTGGACATGAGACATTCCCTTTTGATATTATACTCTCCTTGTCCACTTCTCTCTTCCACTTCGAATGGTACCTAACCCAATTTGATTTGATTTTGCTGACTGAATCCGACTCCTTTCAGGTTAGGATAGTAGTGCATCGATCGGATCGAGTCAGATGACTTGGACTCGATATCGGATCGAATCGAGTTCGGGTCAGGCCATGTAAAATGTGAGCCGAGTCAAGTTGGGCCTAATCCGATCCGACTCGGTCCGATGCCCAACTCTACATGGGTCCACTTGAGTTTTGGATTCGCCTGATTATTAGGCTCATGCCCTTAAGTGATATCCAAAATGGATGAACAATGTGGATACAACCCACACATTATGGTGAAACCCACAAAACTTGTTAACATCAATAAACATTTTCAAAAAATTTCAAATATATAGGCAGGAAGCAATACTGTTGCATTGGAAATCGAACCCTTAACCGGGTGTTGAAACTCCTGAGAGTCTATCACCCGAGCAAGAGTAAGGATCCACCTAATACCATGAGTAGGGTTATACACGAGTAGAGTTAGCTTGGTAACTTGCTCGACTCAGCTTGAAAAAGCTCGATTCGAAACTAAGTTCAAGTCGAGTCTAGTTGATTTTTTTATCTTTAAAAAAAATTCAAACCGAGTTCGAGCTTGCTCAAGCTCGAATCAACTCGGATTGAACACAACTCGAATCAAACTCGAATCGATTTAGATCGGTGACTCGGTTACTTTGATATTATTGTTGCTCACCAAGACACTAAGTGTTTGATGAAATGACTTAATGAAGTGTGGCTAGTGGTAAGGAAGGTACGTGTATGAAATAAATACCTTTTTTTTTTCTTGATTTTTATGTTATTTATAAGGTGTTTGATGAAATACTTGTAAATCCATTGCTACTGTTTTATATACAGCAAGATTTTGAAAGTGTAATTCATATATTTGTAAAAATGCTACATAGGTGAATTCGGCTCGATCTTGTCTCGAACTCAGCTCAAACTGGCCCAAGCCACTGACCGAACCGGGCTGAGCTAGCTAATCAAGCTCAAGGACCAAGTTGAGTCGGAGCTGTGCCAAGCTAAGTCGGAGCTGATGTCGGCAAGTGGCCAAGTTGAGTTGAGCTGTGCCAAGCTTGACTCAGAGCAACTCGTGTACACCTCTAACATGAGCCAAGCGCCCACAGTACAAGGTGGGGATCAACCTCACTGCACATCCATCCGCCTTATATTGGGTGGATAATGATCAAAAGCTCTCAAGTGAATTATTTCAACCTTTGATTTTTGGCTCTTTTGCTTGAACATGAATGATCATCATAACCTCTAGTATAAATCAATGGTTTAAAATATTCTACCTCATAATCTTTTTTGGCGTCTCCATCCAACGGAGCCCTGTCAATTAATCAACGGTTTCTTTCATTGAAAAAAAAACTAAATCGAGGAAAAACTAAATCGAGGAAGAGCAGTTTGCCTTACAAATCCAGGGGGTTCATCTGTTTTTCAATAACGAAAGAAGTAGGATGGAATATAAAAATAGGCACATCCAAAACTCACGTGGGCCATACCACACAAAACAGTGGGGATTTAAAGCTTTGGGTGACAAAAGTTTTGTATCAGGACGATATTTGTCGCTACAGTTTATCTGGGTGGTAATAAACGGTTTGGATGACATATAAGCATCATGATTAGCTCCAGGAAGGTTTCAACGGTGGAAGTTTAGTTTCTGATTGTTTCATTTGGTGTGGCCCACCTGAGATTTGAATTTGACTGATTTTTCCAATTCTGTTCTATTTTGGTCTTTTAAAACAGATGGACGGAGTGGATTTTTCACAGACAACTCTTTGGAACCCGGGCACATGTATATCTCTGTGAGCGGGGTCACAGGCGATCCGCTCCCAAATCCAACGGATAAGAGTCTCGATGTATACGTATTTGCAGCAACCCTCTCAAAATACAATACAATACAAGACACCGACCGGTATTTATGTGACAGCGCGGTAATAAGAAGGGAGGAGAAAAACACAGATGCAGCAGCAGAAAGAAAAAGAACGAAGAAGAACGAACAAACTCTCTTCATTCTCTCTCTGCAAATGCCCCATCACCCCATCACCATCGGATCTCCGTCGCTCATTACCTTTTTCATAGAAAACGGGATCTGAACTTAGCCGTCGAATATTCCCTGGAATTTCATCAATTCCATGGGCGGCCATGTATAACAATACTCAGCTCTGAGATTTCCTCTCTCCAACATGCGGTTTGCTTTCTGGCGATCTAGAAATCGCTTCTCCTTGGAAGAACTCAGGTACTCTCTCGCTCTCTCCGCATCTTTCCCGTTTTTTTTTTTTTTTTGGTTCCTTGTGATTTTAGGGTTTCGATTCGGTACCAGATGCTGATTTTCTTTTGATAAAATTTCTAATTTTGGCCCTGATCGCAATCATTTCTGGTGGTGTTTGGATGCGCCGACGATTTGGATTGTGATAATTAGTCTAATGAAGTGGAGAAGTTGAAATTGTAATTAGCTCTGTTCGCGTTGAAGTGGAGGAATTGGTGCTGGAAATTGTGATTCCGTTGGTTTTGAGTTGGACTTGCAATGGTTGGGATTCTGAGTGGCAGTGGATGTCATTGCGCTATGTTTAAACTGGCGGTGGGCAATTCAATGCATCTGAATGCATCTGGAGAGAGTTAGAGAGGGGAGGGGAGGGGGACTATAACATATGAAAAACCCTAAATATGCGGTTGGATGTGCAATTGGAGTGGATTGCGGACCTTCAGTTGGTTTGAGACGAGAGCACAGAAAATAAATGTTGAACTAGCCGTCACCTGTGTTACTTTTGAGACTGGAAGTGACACGGTTGGAATTTAGAACCTGGAGCTTCAATAGCAATGCTAATAAAGGAGTTTTTATTTTAGTTGTTTCATAATTGTGATTCAATTCAATGGTGCATCCAAACACATGCTTGGATGCGGTTGATCCAATATGGAAATTGTCGCCCATTGTCAAGGATGCACTAATTGAGAGTGTTAGTATGCTTGAATAAGTTTTGCCTTGTACTTTGTTGATCGGGAGTACAGAAGCACATCCAGAATGTAGACAGGTAGTTTGTTCATTCTTCTACTTGGGCACTGTTTCATAGCTTGTGGAGAGTGCCAATTCCGAAAAAGGTGAAGGCTTTTGTTTGAATGGTATGTCTGGGTGAGGTAATGATGATTGATAATCTAAAAAAAGAGAGGAATCAATGGAGCATCTCTTCATCATTTGTCCTGTGACACTTGGGACTTTGTTGATTGACCATGATGTTATTAATGATATCAATAGCAACCTTGCAATGGTTAGCAGGCTTGATTTGGTAATTGGATCAGCACTAAAGACTTTAGGCAAGAGAGTACTGTAAGTGCAATTAACTTGCTTTAATAGGAGAATTTTTTATGCGGTGTGATGGGCATGGCAATTGTTGCTTCATGAATGACATTTGGATTGCCTTCAGGATGCAGAAAATGTCGTGATTGGCGATTTCTGTTGTTTGAGGCTCACTTTGCACAAAAGATGCGTGAGATATATCCAAAGAGGTTTGGGTTACTAGTAGCATTGAGGCCTAGGTGATCAAATGGTGAGAGCCAGAAGTTGTCACAGTGGATCCTTGCGACATAGACCCATATTTTACCTTTTGAAGGTAGTAGCTCCCATGGCCAAGGACCCTCGTATTTGAGTGAACAAATCTGCCGAGGCAATAGGACTTAAGGCCCGTTACTGCATGCTTTCATAGGGTTTTCCGAAGGGCTTCATTCCGAGCTTGTCATATTCAATAGAATCTCCAACCAGCAAGGAGGTCCATAGCTTCTAGGATATTTGGATTATACAGGAACTTGGAATAACTTTTGAGATGTTGTTGAGGTGGTTTCCCTCATTGATGCATTTCTTTCCATCCTTAGCCTAATGCAATATCCAATGTCGATATGATCATTATCCCCGAGGACAAAATTTTGACTATGATGGGGCAGCTCTTCATTTTGCCTGAGCCAACATATTTTGATCCATGTGGCACATCACAATTGATCCCAGAGAGCCATCCCTAGTTGTTTGCGATGACCTTTGTTCTCAACTCTTACATAAAGAGGAGAATTTGGCATAAATATCAACCTTCTTTTCTTACAAAAACTATAAGAAAACTCTCACTTAGAAAAATATTTGAATGCCTAACTCTTACTCCGCCTCCCTCCCTTAGAGATCCTAAATGAATCTTTAATTAAAATCCCTCAAACTAAGATATTGATTTTAAATCAATCACAATTTGTTTCAAACCAATCTAATCTTCTTTAATATGGTAAACGGCTAAACGCCTAATAATAAAAAGCAAGCTTGAAAAGTAATTATATCTATAAAACAATCCCATATCTTCAATCATATCAATCACAACCTCAAATCAGCCCCCCATATCTCCCAAAAATAGTAAATTACGACTCTTGATTTAGGTCCCCAGATCTGTAAATTATCAGCCAAAAACTTAGCACATATTAGACTCTACGGCGGGCTATGGGCCTATGCCGTGCCGGGTCCTACAGTGAGCTTAGACGAGCTTAAGTGGGCTGGGCCATAAAATGGGCCTAAGTGGGGCAGCATAATTTTTGGGCGGGGATTGGGTACTACCCCCACCAGGACCTACTACCCCCACCAGGACCTAGCTAGAGAGGGATGGTCCTATTAGGGGCTTTGTGGGCCCACTGTAATATATGTGTTTTATCTAGGCCGTCCATCCATTTTGAAAGATCATTTTAGGGCATGAGCCCAAAAAGGAGGTAGATCGAAGGCTCGAGTGGACCACACCACAGGAAACAATGGAAATTGAATGCCTATTGCTAAAAACCTCTTGGGGGCCACGAAAGTTATGGATCAAGCTGATTTTTATGTTTTCTTGTCATCCAAGTCTATGAGACCTTATGAATAGGTTGGATGGCAAATAAATATCACTGTGGGCCCTAGGAATGTTTTAACTGTGGGGATCATTGTCACCAATGCTTCCTGTGATGTGGTCCACTAGAGCCTTTGATCTGCCTCCTTTTTGGGCTCATGCTCTAAGACGGTCTTTCAAAATGGATGGATGGATTGGATAGAACACATATATCATGGTGGGCCCCACTGAGGGCCTGACAGGACCGTCCTTCTCTAGCTAGGTCCTGGTGGGGGTAGTACCCAATCAGTGCCCATAATTTTTGGTCTTCGTTAGCCTGTCAGTCGACATGCTTCATTCAACCTATGGGTTGTCAATAATGGCTTTGCCTTGTTTGTTCATAATTTGTTCAAGACCACTAAGGCAAGCCTCTTCCCTTGTGGCCGATCATACATGACAAAAACGATGGCCCCCCCTCCCACCACATGCGTGAAAGCTTCCATAAACACATGGTGTGTGTTGCATTTAATCAAATGTAGCTTTTAGCTCTACTCGTCTCTGATTTTAGCCATCAGACTAGACATTTGTCACTTAGTACTTGTTATCAACTAATTACTTGCATGGTACTGGCGTGAACATTTGTTTTTCAAAATAATCCTATAGGTCTAAGTTGAGTTAGATTGTTAAATTGGGTTTCATTATTTCCACATCGAGGAAATGGATAATTTTATGGTATCTTCTATTCAAGATAGAGGAATGTAAAAAAAGGGAAAAAAAAAGTGTTATAATTCTTATGATTACCTCCTTTGAGATGTTTGCTCCTTGACTTTACTAGAAACTCAATTGATTAAAGGGCTTGGCCTTTTTGATGCGGATAAAATCTGCAAGCCCAAAACATGTCTGGCTAAACTTGTCAAAGTCTGTCAAGGACTAGTCAGACTATTCTTCAAAAAATAAAGTTTATTTTCTTTGAGAGATTTTAAAAATAAATTTCATAAGGTATAAAGTTGAAACAAACCTATACAAATCGAATATGGGTTCCAAAGGTGTGAGATGAGTTTGAGAAGTCGATGGTAAGTTGCAGGTAGATTTTTCTTGCATGTTCATCAATTTTAAGTAATCAATAGCTCGTTTCATAGGTCTTTTCAAGATCTATGCTTACTGTTCAACATAACTTATGTGACTGATTGTAATGTTTCGTGCTTCAAATTGACCCTGAAAATCAGTGAGAGGGAGGGAAGGAGTTGTATGATTTTTATGATTTTATTCATTTTCTTCAATTTGGTGACAATTCTGTAAGCTAAGGAGCCAACTCAATGATCTTTTATACTATATTATCTCATTTGAGGTATTTGTAGTGGAGTTTCTATTAAGTTAGTTGAAATTTTAGATTGGTTTTTGCTCCATGGCTATGGGTCTGGTTAAGGGATATCCAGACCTTGAACCAGACCCACTTATAAATGGATCTAACGGGTCTGGTCGGGTTTGGGTCACCTTGATTTTATATCAAAATTAATCAATGTCAATTAATAATAAAAATTAAATTTAACTTCTTCTCATAACAACAAGAATGCAAATAATGACAATAAAGATCGGAATGATAGAGATGATTATTTTTACTTGGTCAGTTGCTCCACTTTGGCCATGGTGATAGTCTCCATGAACTTTTCTTCATGTGGGCCCCACCATGATGTATGTGTTATATCCACACCATCCATCCACCTTACGAGATCATTTTAGGGCATGAGCCCAAAAATAAGGCAGATTCAAATCTCAAGTGAACCACATCATAGGAAACAATGGCGATTGAACGCCCACCATTAAAAACTTCTTGGAGCCACTAATGTTTTGGATCAAGTTGATATTTGTGTTTTCCCTTCATCTAGGTCTTTGTGACATTATGAACAAGTTGGATAGAAAATAAATATCAAGATGAGACTGAGGAAGGTTTTAACGGTGGGGCGTCACTGTCTGTGATGTGGTCCACTTGAGATTTGGATCTGTCTCATTTTTTCTAATGTTCCCTAAAGTGATCTCGCAAAATGGATGGACGGTGTGAATATAACACACACATCATGGTGGGCCCCACAAATCTTGATGATGTCATTGAGGTCAACACACCACACCACCGACCTCCACTACCACGCAATCTAGGGCTGTACATTGAGCCGAGTCGAGTCGAGTCGAGTCGAGTTGAGGTGGGTAAAGCTCTACTCGACTCGTCCATCTGTACTCGAGTTCGAGCTTGCCCTCGAGCTCAACATTGAAGCTTGGCTTGTTTGCCAAAGCTATCGAATCGAGTTCGAGTCGAGCTAGTGGTTCGAGTCGAGTCAAGCTCGAGCTTGTTCATACGTCCCAAACCCCAACCCGACTCAACCTTGCCCCCAATCTACAACAAATCTACATTCCATCTATATTGATATAAATCTACAAGTTAAATAAATAAAAATTAAATTAAACACCTACCTCAGAGAGATTGGGAGAGAGAGAAAGAGTGATAGAGACCGGTGGTCTGGTGGAGTGCTAGCCATGTGGGCATGTGAGTAGCGTGCTGAGCCTGGAAGTGGTGGAGTGCTAGCTGGGCATGCGTCGGCTGGGTGGGGTAGTAGAGAGATAAAGAAGAAAGGGAAAAGGAGGTCGGTCGTGCGGGTAGGGTTTAGGGTTTCTTTTGTTTTTTTTTTTTTTTTTTTTGTTTTTTTAAAACTTTTAAGTAACTGAAGTATATATGTTATATATTTAATATAAATATAATATATATAATATTAAAAAATTTAAATTTATTAATCGAGCCAAGTCGAGCTCGAGTTCGAGCTTCAAGTCGAGTCGAGTTGAAACGCACCATGCTCGAACTCAACTCGAGCTTCACAAAATTAGCTTGACTCGACCCAAATCGGCCATTCAAGCCGAGTCAATCCGAGCTGACTCGAGCCGAGTCAAGCGAGCTTTTTGAGCTAGCTCGACTCATGTACAACTCTAACGCAATCCGGTAAACAACTTCCGTATCCTAATTGGACATAGATTTGCTTCTGCGGGAAGTTCTTGCGCTGGGATGTTAGGTGGGGCCCACCATGATGTTTGTGAGAAATCCACCCCGTCCATCCATTTTGCCAGCTCATTTTAGGACATGATACAAAAATGAGGCATATCCAAAACTCAAGTGGGCCACACGAGAGGGAAAAGTGTGGAAAGAAATGCCTACTGTTGAAACCTTCCTGGGGTCCACCTTGATGTTTATATGCCACCCAAACTGTTTATAAGGTCACGTCCACTGGGATGAACTGAAAACACAAAAAACTTAGCCTGATATAAAACTTTTGTGGCCATACGAATGTTTCAACGGTGGTTGTTCAATGCCCACTGTTTCCTCTCACATTGGCCCACTTGAGTTTTTAATCTGCCTCATTTTTGGTCTCATGTCCTTATGATGCAGGACCGATGCATGAACTAATTAACTTGTGAGATCAAGTAGCCGAATTAAGATATTTAACAAAAAAACAAACATCGTTGTAATCATCACAAATATCATGAAAATCAAAAGAGCATCATGGATAATCTTAGCTTAAGCTACCAACATCGTAACACAAGATCATTAAATAAAATGAAATTAGGATCTAATGGATGTAGGGACATCCAATTAACATAGGGTATAGTCAATTTCAAAATAGGAAACCTAATTCAACCCAGGGTGAAAATTAGAGTTTCGGTAATTTGGGAAAGTAGGAAAATTAGGAATTTTAGGTTTAGATTTAGGGTTTCAAGGATTGAAGAAAGGAGTTTTGATATAATGATTGTGGGAAACCAAAAGAGGCAGGTGGGATTCACACGTGTGGCGTAGGAGGATGGGTTTAGGTTGGTTAGGGTTTGAATTGTGGATGGGTATGGGAAAGTAGGGTTTGGGAGAAGACGAAGATCTGGGTGGAGAGAATAAAGAACTTGAAGAAAATACCTAGATAGGAGAGAAAAGAGAAGATGACGTGGGGATAGATGGAGACTTCGCACCTCCGTTGATGAAGATTAGCTTCGCATCTTCCAAATCGTATGGAAGTATCTTCAAATCGCATGAAGATGGGGGAAGAAAGCAAGAGCTTTTCTCTTAAAAAAAAAAAATAAAATAAAATCACAAAATCCAATGAGAGAGAGGTCACACGACCCCTCTTTTTATAGATCCAAGAAGATTAAAAAATTACAATAATCCCCGTGTCTTGTGAATCTTAACGAAAATAACCATAGTCTAAATAAAATCAACCAAAACATTCATAATGTGTCCAAATATAAAATAATAAAAAACTAAATCCTAAAAGATGATAAAGTCTAAAACTGATGTGGACGATCAATGATCAATGGCCTAATCGTGTAATCCATGTGATCCACTGGCCTGATCGTCGCGTCCCTCCGATCCAATGGTCTGGATCACTCCATAAAGTAGCCCATGTGCATCTTCCCAATGTCTTCCAGATGATCGCACATGCACATGGGGTCTTTAGTACGATCACGGGTACTTGTCTAGCCACAGAGAAATCGATGCGGCCCACCTCCTCCTCTGATACGTACGTAAGGGTGTACGTGACATGATGTCCTCATCACCTAAACTGAGCTGGCAAAATGGATGTACGGGGCGGATTTCTCACAAACATCACGGTGGGCCCGACTTAGCATCCCAGCGCAGAAACTTCTTGCAAAAGCCTTTCACATGCAATCTGTGTACATCCTATTCACTAATCCCACATGCAATCCGTGGTGCCCCGTATTCTTAGCCAGACAGGGGGTGGATTTCTCATTTTTCCATGTTACTTGTCAAGGTATGCAAGCATTTTTACCTGGTTTAAAACCGGGTCTGGAGGGGTCCCTTGCAACATAGACTAGACCCGCCCATTTACTAAAATGGGTTCGGGTCGGGTCGGGTTGGGCCTAATATAAAGGAAACCAAATCCAGACTCGTTTAGCAGCCGGGTTTGTTTTTGGACCCATACCCGTACCATTTAACAAATGGGTCGGGTGTGAGTACCCCATTGGGTCTGTTGACCCATTTACAACCCTATTTCTCGAATATGGATTAGCTTGAGGGATCCAAATGCCTGTTGCATTGTTTTCCATTCTTGTGCCAACCATAAATTGTGACATCTCTTTTAGAATGGCAGGTGATTTATTTTTTTTCTTTCTGAATGCGAATTTCATGGATATTGTCATACAATTGTGTATTGCTGAATTTCTATTCTGGCTTGATTGCCACGTCACATTTGTGTGAGTTAGCATTTCCTTCTCATTGTTCGATTGTTGAAGACTAATACGAATCTTCTGTTGCAGATATCTAACTGATCAACTGCAAAGAGTTCCTATTGTAAATGATCTTAACAAGGTAAATGATTGCTTGGCTTTAATTGATTTATCTGAGTAATTTCCATATAGTATATGTTCTCATGTTCTTTATGTTCCATTATGAAGGATTATGTTATTGAGGCTCTGCGATCAATTGCTGAGATAATAACATATGGTGACCAGCATGATCCAACTTTTTTTGAGTGAGATTTCTTAAAATCTTTTCTTTGATATTTATACTCTAGTTGCACAATCTTGATTGTATTATTGATCTCCTATAGGTTCTTCATGGAGAAGCAGGTCATGGGAGAGTTCGTACGCATATTAAAAGTTAGTAAGACTGCGAGTGTTTCACTTCAGTTACTACAGACGATGAGTATTATGATTCAGAATTTAAAAAGTGAACATGCTATATGTAAGTCATTGACTACTGGAGTGGAAACTAGTTTAAGCATACAAAGTAGCTACTTTGGCTCTAATATTATGGTCTGTTCTTGGACATGTTGTGCAGATTACATTTTCAGTAATGAATATATTAACCACCTCATAACATATTCCTTTGACTTTGGCATTGATGAGCTACTGTCGTATTACATATCCTTTCTAAGGTTAGCTTACCTAGCTGTTATTTTCTCTCATCTTTCTCGCCTTATAGAATCTTTTCTTTGTGATTTCATGTCTTTGGCTACTTTCATTGTAGATATGGTGGTCTTGATTATTTACGATCTCTACATAATCTCAACAGCTAATGCATTTTAAAAAAAAATATTTTCTGGTCTCTGAAGGGCAATAAGTGGGAAGCTGAACAAGAATACAATTTCTCTTCTAGTGAAGACCCAAAATGTATGTCTGGTACACACCTCTTGATTCTTGTTATCAATCCTTTCGAATCTTTTATGATAAGGATTCCCAGTACTATGTTATCTTCTTGAATCTCAATTTCATACATGCTGGTAGTGTATACCTTTTAGATGATGTTTTTAAGAACTATGCATTGCACTTTGAAGCCAATCTGGTCAGATAATGAGCTATATCTCTCAATCTTGGCAGAACCAGCTTGAGACCCCACATGACTTATTTCCAGTCAAAAAATTATTTTTGGGCTTCTCGAGTAATTCTTTTAGGCTGCTGCATGTAGAATCTCTCATTTAGGTACGCTTGTTCCCATTTAGTTGGTATTAATATGACACCTTAATACAACTTGTTGGCCCTGTCAAGACGTCAACTTGGATCAGTTGACTGCCTGGGTGGATTGATTAGCACGAATTCAAATGCCTTAGTTATCTTGGGCCATGATGCGTCTTTTCTTGCTCCACCCAGTGGTGGTTTTGTATTGGTGCTTAGTTTTGACATATTAATTCCATGTGCCTGATAAGAGGCAAAGAGTCTTGAGTCTCTTGACCACATAATAGGTGCTTTTCTCCCCTTACATTTCATGCTATATTGCTATTGAGCTGCGACCTGTTTTTTTTTTTTTCCTGTTGTGTCATCTAAATATAAAGTTGGCTTATGCATGAATTCAGGATGAAGTAGTTTCTTTTCCCTTGTACGTTAAGGCAATACGATTTGCTTTCCATGAGGAGAACATGGTCCGCATTGCTGTACGTGCTTTGACACTTAATGTCTATCATGGTAAGTTTGCATTTGTTTTCCTGCTTATGGAAATGTTGTTTTTGTGGAAATGAAGCTATGGTCATACCTCTTATTATTATTGTTTTCATGCTTTTGTTTGCAGTTGGAGATGAATATGTTAATAGATATGTCACAAGCCCTCCTCTATCAGACTATTTCGCAAATTCGGTTACAAATTTCAGGAAGCAGTGTATCAGCTTAGATGAATGGGTTGCCGAAGCTGCCAAGTAAGAATCTTAGAGTTGGAAATAGTGGGAGTCTTATCCACGTAATGATCAAACGATGACATTGTTTTCCTGAGATAATAGTATTAAATTTGTTATCAAATTGTCTAACCCCAAATAGCTGGGACCAGGCTATGATGATGACGACGTTAGTATCAGATTGGTTATTTTACGTCATGTTTTTGTCGGTTGGTGGTTGTACTTTATATCTACTAACAAACACCATTTGGATACTGAGACAGGAACCCAGGCTCGTCTGATTCTACTTCTTCCATTCTTTCTGCAGTAGATGAAATTGAAGACACTTTGTACTATTTTAGTGATGTGATTTCTTCTGGGGTTCCTAATCTTGGAAGATTAATAACAGACAATATCTTGCAGCTTTTGGTATTTCCCTTGCTTCTACCTTCTTTGAAGAGGGAGTCTAGCTACGTAAGTTTCTTTGCAATTTTTGTTTCCCAGCAGTGACATTTCATTTTGTTGCTTGATTCTCCTATAATTTTTTAATGAACTACTTACTCCTAACCATTTGCTAGTTTGCTACTCCAGGGAATGCAAATAGGTGCTGCTACTTCCTTATACTTGATTTCTTGCATCTTGCGTGTGGTTAAGACCAAGGAATTGGCAAGTAGTATTGGTGCTGCCCTTTTCTGTCCTCCAGAGGCCTTCATTCCGAAGTTGGAATCCAAACCTAATGGCTGTGTATCTGATCATGGTCTACCTCATGAAAGCCAACAAGTGGACCTTGATTCTCTTGGTGTGGCAGACACAGGAACTTCAAGTGTTACCATACCGGATTTGTCTAGTTCTTCTCAGAATCATCCAGTAGAGGACACTTGCTCACAACACAATTATAATGGTGCGCATTTGTCTTTAAGGTAAAATCACTATAATTGTGACAGATGAAAGTCTACATCCACATTTAGATTTATTCTCAAACAGACGCATGCACACACACACGGCACGTGCACACACAGGAAATTCATATAAAAATTTGTAACTTGATAAGGAAAAACTTTCAGTTGAAGTTTCTATGGATTTTATAATCCTTCTCCTTTTCCTTCCAATTTGAGATTCATCAGGGGTTGAAGTTTCTATGGATTTATTATCCTTCTCCTCTTCCTTCTAATTTGAGATTCATCAGCGAATGATATCGGGAAAGAACATTCTCGGGCACTAGGTTCTAACCTGTTCTTTCCTTGTGTTGTTAACCTTATCTTAGTGTCATGCTGGCAGCAAAGTGAGTAATAGATAATTGGACAATTCCAGGAAACTGAGGGTGTTGCAGGGCTGTGTTAAGTCTTAAAATATGTGATCCTCTAACAACTACCAAACGATCCACATCCTACCAATGAGAAAGTGACAATTTGATGGGAAAAGAACGTGTTGTGTTGATATTGAGAAATGCATGCCTAATAATGATTTAAAAGCAAACACTTACATAAGAAGAAAAAAAAAAGGATGCTGTCAAATTACTGAGAAATTCATGAATGAACACTCCAGCTGTACTTAAACTAACATCTATATATCCAAATTTATGCATTTATGCTTTTTACTGATTCCAATTTGATTCAAGTTTCCAAACTTTGTGTTGCCAGCATGCTGTTGTAAATGCTACCACCATCCTTTATCCAAGCATGCCAGAAACATCTTAGATTTTTGTTATATACTGGCATGTTGACCGTGAATGCTATAGGTGCCATCTCTTAATTTTACAATAAATACCATCTCTTTTGCTAAGTATTGTCATGGGTGTCATTTAATGGATCCTTGAGTTCATCAAAATTTAAAGGGAATAATTAAGGAAATTATATTCTTAAATATTTGGCTTGCCCGATCACTGCCATCGCTGCTCTTAGTTTTTGGAATATTTGATAATAACTCGAATTCCTGCTCATAGGAACTTGTCTTTCGGCTACTTGTTAAATTTTGTCACTTACCCTTTAAAGGTTTATTTTACTTTTAGATGTACAATTTCATGCGTCCTGGCAGGGCACTTCTTTTAGACATTTCTGAAATTACTTATCATTCACTGGAAAGTTTCTTTTCTATGTACATTAATATGTGAGAATCTGTATTTGTTTCTGTTTTCCTAATCTACAGTCTTTCTGTAGGGATGTGTTGCTATCATACATCATAAGTGGGGATGACATACAAGCTTCTGGCGCTTTGAGTTTGCTAGCTACATTGTTGCAAACAAAAGGTCAAACTATTTAAATCATTACATCTAGTCCTTTTTACTTCTCATCCTGACATCTTGTTTGTTGAAATCTTTCTTGTTTATGTAGAACTGGATGAGTCAATGCTGGACGCACTTGGAATTCTTCCCCAAAGAAAACAACACAAGAAGCTCTTGCTGGTAAGTGTGATTGGCTGTTGGCCGTTTTGGATTACCCTTCTCAATGTTCTAAATATTGTTGTTTTGGGTGATTGTCAGAGGTCTGATCTCCCTTTAACTTCTAAAATTGACGTCTGCATATTGTCTTTCAATTGCTGAGCTGGAAAGATTCCTTAAGAGTTAAAAGCTTCTATCATGTCTTTTGAATGCCTTCAATATTCAAGGACTGTCATGAAGTTGCATAGTTCCGGTTGTGATCAACCTACTGTTTTGTTGCTGGCAACAGTTCAAATTTGGAATATTGAGAGGTCTTGTTTGTGAATAATATAATCATGTTTGATGGTTTGGAGCATGCACATGCCCAAAGTACTTATCAGTTCAAAGTTGCATTTACTATCCCAAAGCAGAGAGTCTCATGGAATATTTCTTCCTATTTCATTCTCACTAGCATTTATGACTGGTCTTTCTATTCCATAGGATTTTTCTTTCTTTCTTTTTCTTTTTTTTTTTTTTAATAAAGATGAAGCAACTTTTTTAGGCAGAGCCAAAAAGGAAAGACATAACAAAGACAGAAAAAGCAAGAAAAGAAGAAAAACCTAACAAAACTAAAAACTAAAAAACAACAGACCAGCCAACTAGCTGGACAACCTGAAGAACTATTACAACCAATCCCTCAGCAAAGACCCTAACTAGGACCCTGGAAGAAGGCTACCTTTTACTGTCGAAGCAACTATTATTTCTCTCCCCTCAGATAGACAAAAGGGCCGCAAGGAGAGCTAGTCTCCATCTTTTCCTATCCAGCTCTCCTGCTCTCCTCCATAGACTGCATGCCAGGACGGGAAAAGACCTTCAATAGACAGAGGCATAACCCAAGAGACCTCTGCTTGGGCAAGAATAGCACCCCAAATAGAGCAGGGGAAAGGGTAGTGGAGAATAAATGATTGATGGATTCTGTATCCCCCATACACCAGAGGCAGACATTGGGCAGGGCCATGCTGATCCTATTCCTCCCTGCTAGCCAGGCGAATGTCCCAACCTTCGGAGGGGCTCCATAGGCCCAGACCAGGCTAGTATGACAAATGGAAATAGAAGCTTCAGGCTGCGACAGAAAGGAGTAGGACTGCATCAAGAAAACTCCCGAGCTCCCTATCTTCTAGATCAGCGAATCTTCCTTTTCAAGGGAGGGAGTGAATCCCTGCAGCCTGGAAAGAAGAAGAACCGAATCAACGATCTCACTGTCTCTCAGGTTCCATCTGAATGGCAGAAGCTAAATCCCCTGAGAAACAAGTAGCCACCGAGATATCAGCCTTGGGGCAGAGGGAAGCCAGAGCCGGGAATGAGGATCTAAGGGAGGAGTCTCCACACCAAGGATACTCCCAGAATTTAGTCCTAGATCCATCATCAATCGAGAATTCCATGCAAAGAAAGACCTTGTTGGCTACCTGGGCAATAACTCTCCACACTGGAGAGGAACGGTATAAAGATGATGGCTTTGTCCTCTATCCCATAGGGGACACCCCATATTTAGCAACAATGATCGATCTTCACAAGCTCGATCCCTCTAATCCAAATTTCCATGCCCATTTCCCCAAAAGGGCTATATTAACCAAATCTAAACACTTAATTCCTGCCCCCCCTTCATCATAGGGAGAACAAACCTCATTCTAAGGATGGGAAATTTTCTGCCAGGGGATCCACCTTGCCACAGAAATTCCCTTCTCAATTTATCAATGTGGAGGATAACGGATTTGGGACAGCGAGAAAGAGACATGAAATAAACGGGCAAATTCAATAGGGAGGCTTTGATGAGAGTAATGCGGCCTCCCAAAGAAAGGAGTTTACTCTTTGAGGGGGAGAGCTTTCTCTCTACTTTTTATGATGCTGTCATAAATGCGCAGGCCAGGTTTACCACACAAAGGCAAACCAAGATAAGAAGTAGGGAGAGACAAAGTATCATTGCCCTCATAGGACTCTAACAAGTAAAACAACAAAGTATCATAGGATGTTCTTTCTTGCTCTGAGCAACATGCTTCATTGAGTCTAGCATTTTCTATTCCAAAATAGTTCTTCCAACTGGTGAGTTGCTTGAGCTCTTTTACTGTATTACACACCTACAATTTCTGCATTTTTCAGTGCTCAAGGCATTGTGTTACTTTGTACAATCCTGGCATTAGAACTGCACTGGAGATTTTCATTTAACCATTTTTTGGGTGTCAAATTCTGCCCTTTATAAATGTGGCTAGCACTCTGTAGTCCTTCTAGTTATGGAAAGCATAATTCATGACTGCTAGATTAGGCCTGATGCTGAGTTTGGAGAACTTTGGGTTGTCTGGATCGATTAAGATTCTTTAGTTGTCATCAATTCTTGAAGGATTTGCTAAATGTCTTGGAGTACTATTCTTTGCTTAGGAACAGGTCCTCTACATTGGATCATGATGCATGACAATTAACCACTTGCTTTAAAAGCTCGAACTGTTAGAGCATGAAGAATTAATCTCTTTATCTCATAGCTTAGGCCCCACATCTCACTGGTTAGGACCTCGGCCGAACCCCCCTCGTGGGCCCCAAATCACATGGGTACCGCCTCACATGAGCCACCCACCCCGAGTGTGTCCCCACATCCCACAGGCTACCCCACTCGAGCCCGGTGTGAAATGCCCCTGCATTAATCATCCCCAGTGAGGAGTCTTGAACACGAGACCTCCCTCGTGGGCCCCGCCCACCCCAAGTGTGCCCCTGCATCCCACAGGCAACCCCACTCGAGCCCGGTGTGAAAATGCCTTTGCATTAGATCAGTTTGAAGGAGCAGAGTTCTCTGGTTTAGAATGAGGTTAACTCCATCAACTTTACACCCTGATCCATAGCTCAAGTGGTAGACTGAGTGAAAGATACCTTGTTTCAACACTGAGGTCTTGGTATCGATCCCTAGTGGGGGCGGCTAACAGTGAAGTGTGAACTGACAGTGGGGGTGTACTAACAAGCTAACAAAAAAAAAAAAAAAAACTCTAACTTCATTTCAGTCTACCAAGCTGTTATCGTCTGTTAATTACTGCAAAGCATACCAGTTGGAGTTCCTTGAAAAATATGTTGAGAAGGATTTTTTAAGAATGTTTACGTCATGACACCAGTGAAAAAGATGTTTGTTCCTGATATCATTTATGGCTTTGTGGATGTTTCCCTGTGTTTCTCTTATTGGGTGTCTGACAATAGATTGTTGCTTCCATAAGTAGAGGGCAGATGATCCATAGAGCCAGTAGAAATGGAATATGGTAGAGTCGTCTCTCCACTGTACACATGACAAGGTGACATACCATCTGGGAGCTGTCCATCTAGTTTTCCCTACTTTGGATGGAAAATGGTTCAAAATAAATAAAGATTAGATGATTCTAGCCTTCTGATGAGGGACCATCAAAGCGATAGAAGAAAGCAGAAGTGGTTAACAGTATACATACAGTGGAGGTAAGTGAAAAAATGGTGAATAGGGCTGTCTGATATATGCAATTTCTGAAATATTAGGCCATCCATGATAGAGCCCATTAGATAGACGGTCCTGATTGATGCATCATCCTGCCACATTATAGAGCAATGATGCCTCTACCATACTCCGGTTCTACTGACTCGACTGTATCCTCTCCCTATGAAGAGAGACGCCGTTCACCTTCTTCTACAGTAATCTTGCATTTCAGTTGATCTTAGTTCTTGGTAAATTGTATGCTTAATTTTCAGTTGATCTTAATGTCTAGGTAAATGCACTGCTGAATTCTAGAGAACCAACTTTTAGAAAGAAAGAATAACTTCTATATTATCGTATTCTTGTATTTGACAGCTGAGTTCCCATGACATTGCATTGTTTAATTGAAATGTGGTGTGTTCTGTTTATGCCTGCAGCAAGCTTTAGTGGGCGAGGGCTCTGGTGAAGAGCAACTCTTTTCCTCAGCAAGTAGCCTGACAAAAGATGACATCAGTAGTGAACTTGATATATACCTGCAAAATCTTAAGGTATACTTATCTCACCTAATGGGATTTTTTGCATGTTATGATGACAACCTCATGGATCATTTAATTTCACATAGCTTTCCTCAATGAAATATCACGTAGCTTTCCTCAATGAAATATCAAAGTAAAATTTAGGAACATTCTAGGATTTCCATTAACTGAAAGGTCCATGGCCTTGCACTGGTTTTTCACTTCTTTGGAAAGTTGTACTTTGTAAAGAGTAGAAATTTCATGTAATTGCCTCCACTTGGTACCCTTAAAGTTCTTTTTAGTTGTAATTTATATTTCTCCCATCATTATAATTTTCTGATTACTTGGTTCTACTAATTAGAGTGGATGGCGGAACATGATTCATGCAGCTGAGCCCAACTAGTTGGAATAAAGCTTAGATGATGATGATGAACTCAGTTTTAGTTGTTTTGATTTTTTTCTCACCCCTTTTTGTAGGATCATTATGGGTTGGTGTGTTCAAGGGAACTGACAATAGACCCTCAAATCCATAGACACCAGGTCCTTTTCTGTCACTTTATAAATTCTTGTTATCTTCCATTGTTGATGATCCAAATGGTTTTGGAAAGTACATTTTATTGTTGGGGATTTTATAATTCCTTATGTATTCATCTACTTAACAAGATGTTGATGCATCTGGGTGACTACCTGGTCGATCAAGGATTGGACCCTCACATTGCATATTAGGTGCTAATCAGACCCATTCAACTATCTTTTTTGTTTTTGTTTTTTTGAAATGTGATGATTCCAAAAAGGCTAAAAAATACAACGAATTACAAAGAGGGACAACAACCCCAAGAAAAATTCAAACAAAGTGATCCCCATAACCCAAGAGATCAAAGCCCACTCAAAAACTTCGTACTTAATTTGTCTCAAAACATCCTCCATTGTCCCACTAAAATTGTGGAAACAACGGTTGTTCCATTCCCCCATAAAGCCCAAACGCCCACACATAATGCCCATCTCCACACCTTTTTACCCAATTTTCCTACCTCTCTCCCATGCCAAGCCAGAAAGAGCTTACTGATTGACTTAAGCATTTACCCAGGAAACACCGAAAGAGCATAAAATATGATCCCATATGACGCTCGCAAAAGGGCAATGAAGGAAAAGATGATTGACAAACTCCTCATTACACAAGCAAAGAGGACATGCATTTGTGATTGCCATGTTCTTCTTCCATAAATAATCCAAGTTGAGCACCTTGTTCCTACCAACCAGCCAAGCTAACGCAAGATACTTCGGGGGAGCCCTATAGTACCAAAGTAAGGTAGTGTGTGCCCAACCACCACTGGGGGAAGGTTGATAGAGCAAGCCATAGAAAGAGCGAGTGTAGAAAAGCCCTGGCTTCTCAATCTTCCATGACAACAAATCCGTAGATGAAGGAGAGGGCGAGATGCCTGCTAGCCTAGATGACCAGGCAACAAATTCTTCCTCCTCCCCATGTATGAGGTTTCTCCGGCAAGAAAGGGTCCACATCGCACCACTGCCCATCGTTGTGAAGCAGCTCGCAACTGAGATATCGACCCAGGGGATAGACTATCAATCCTTGGAAAATCATCGTGGAGAGCCCTATCTCCCATCCAGACATCATCCCAAAACCCGATCCTCCTCCAACCCCAAATGAGAAATCCACCCCTTGAATTGATTCCTAAGCTTAGAAACTCCTTTCCACAACGTTGAGGCCCTATATAAAGAAGAGCCCCTTGTCCACCAAGCCCCGTCTATTAAGCCGTACTTTCTAGACATGACTTCCACAAACCGCCTTCTTCTGTGGAAAACTGCCAATGCTATTTGCCCATGAGAGCTTCATTCATCACCTCCAAGTTCTAAATGCCTGCTCCACCCTCATTATAAGGCTTGCAAACTTCGTCCCATTTCATTAGGTGGAACCTTTTCTTTTCCTCGGCCCGTGCTACAAAAGTTGTGCCTAAACCAATCTTAAGCCATACTTTCTAGACATGACTTCCACAAACTGCCTTCTTCTATAGAAAACTGCCATTGCCATTTGCCCATGAGAGCTTCATTCATCACCTCCAAGTTCTAAATGCCTGCTCCACCTTCATTATAAGGCTTGCAAACTTCATCCCATTTCATTAGGTGGAACCTTCTCTTTTCCTCTGCCTATGCCACAAAAGTTGTGCCTCAACTGCTCCAACTTCCCTAAGACATCCATCATGCATCTGAACAGGGATAAAAAGTACAATGGTATATTCGCCAAAGCCACCTTGATGAGTGTTAGTCTCCCACCAAGTGACAAGTGCCGTCACTTCCAAGCAGATAACTTCCTTTCCGCTCTCTCAATGACCTTATCCCGCAAATGTTTGGGAGGCTTGCCAATGCAAGGGGGAGGACTCAAGTATGACAAAGGAAAGGTCTGCCTGGCACCCAAACGCCTCTGCCAGCTCCCTAACCTCTTTCCCAGAGGTGCCAACACTTAGCATTTCGCACTTGGATGTATTCACCTTAAGACGGAACACTGCTTCAAAGCAACAAATCACCTTTCTTAAATTATCCACTTCCGGTAGCTCCTGCATTGCAAAACAAGAGAGCATTGCCAACGAACTGGAGATGGAAAATTTGAAGTTCCCTTCTATCCACCTTAAGCCCGCTCGTGCGGCCCACCTCTAAGCTCCTGGACAACATTCCGTTCAAGGCATCTGCTACCACCACAAAGATAAATGGCAACAACCGGTCCCCCTGTCTTATTAGACCATGCAAGGATTTAAAGAATCTTTTTTGCACTCCATTGATCTGAACTGTGCTGAACTTATGCAGGCTTGAATCCACTTTCTCCACTTGAGCTGAACCCGAACCGACTCAACATATAGTCCAAAAACCCCACTCGACATGGTTGTGTGCCTTTTCAAGGATTGGGACAATCCGACTGTCCAGATTGAAGATATGAACAATCCAACTGTCCTGATTGTAGATCTTGACGTTATTGAGGGTGTAGAATGATTGATGATCAGAATCAGATCTATGATCCTTGTCTGGGGCCCAATGCTTTCAGGTGGTGAGGATGAGCCCACAATTCCGGATGATAAGCAGCTATGATCGTGCATGTGTGTTTGATGCACATATAGCCACTGTATGGTATACATCCATGCACTCTCCATCCATGCTTTGGCTTAAAATGGTTCTGTTTATGGAACTAGAAGGCCATTGATTCCTATCGAAACACTGATCTAGAAAGACATGACATGAACTATTGTTATTTTGGTTGAAAGATGGATCTTTACATTGGAGTCAATTAATTGGAAGCTTACAATCAGGTATTTTCTTTTTGTAGGTGCTCAATGCATTGGCTAGTCTTTTATGTAGGTCAGGTATATCTGCAGAGACATTATGGGATGGCGGTTGGCTTCTACGCCAGCTTCTTCCACACAGCGAGGAGGAATTTAACAGTCACCACCTTAAATTACTCAGGGTAAGATGATTAACCATGTCTTTCTCAAATTTTATGTGGATATTGAAGCTTTGCTGATATCATATCTAAGTTTGATCGGTGGCATTTCTGTTGTCAAGCTTTAGCTGTATGTAGCCCAGTTGACACGAATGCATATGTAATTTTTGCATGTGGCAGCCATAGTAGTTATGTAAATCCCTGTACACATGTAAGGTATGTGATGCAAGGCAGCTCACATGCACAGAACTGTGCCATGTATACAATTTAGTTTTAGCACATGGGTTCAAGCCATATGCATGTTTGTGAAATGGTGGCCCTACATGACACCGATGGATTGGTTGGGTGCCTATTTAAGGCCATTTCTATGCGCTGGAATGCATACCTGGGCGTGGTTATTGCTGGTGCATCTCTTCTATATTGGATGAGGATTCTCTAACCTTTGGCTTGGCTACTTTGGTTTTAAGCCCTTGTATGGAGTCTATGGGCACTGTACATGCATGATAGCATTGTTACTGCAGGCCTCGTGCATAATTTGCTGCAAATTACTCTGTGGGTAGTGTGGGCATTGTTACCCCACACTGCTGTCCGTCAAACAGTTGAATATTCATGCTAGCTTCCTAGATTTTCCCTCTGATCCAGAGGCTTGCTAGTATTTCTAAATATAATAGTGAAGGGGCAATATTCGGTGCGAATCAGGGTAACAAGTGCTGTCCCTAAAACATTAGACTTTTTCTTCACCGGTCTAGTGGTTTGTGTTCAATCTTAAAGTCGACTAAGGATGCTGATGCAACGTGCTTGGATCTCTTTATCATGTACGAAAAACTCATCATAGCAGTCATCCTTCTTGGAAGTGGCTTTTTAGGTGAAGCTGCAGAGCTTCGCTTTTCGCTTTCTTGGGAAAACATTAGAACATCTACCATGTTGTAGTGTTGTATGTGATATCTTTTTTTATTATTATTATTATTATTTTTTTTTTATGCCCTATTTTTATCTTCTTTATTTTCTAACTTTTTTTCCTGAACCTTTGGATTTTTTAAAGTATTCAGAAGAAGCTGCTTTTGGCACATCTTAGTCATGCAGTATCATTTATGCACATGCTTTTACTATGAAACTACTTTTCTTATTGTTAAAGTGATACTTCACCGCTTGGAGTGACATGGTAAGCTTCTTGGTGCACAGGATTCTTACAATAACTGCGCTAATGGTCTTATTGGTGAAATCAAAGGAAGCTGGTGTGATCTACTTATAGCAGTTATGATGGATGAATGGAAGAAATGCAAAAGAGGTATGCATATGAATTCTGAGGGTTGATTGATGGGAACATGTGGATGTGTTGGGTGACATGTGAATCACCTTCTTATTGCAGCAATTGAAGCTTCGTCTCCTCAAAAAGATCCTAAGAGCATACTATTGCCTCCACACACTTGCTCTCTAGATGGTTCGTTAGACCGACAACTTGCCTCTGTATTGACAGCAAAATGGAACTTTTTAATCAGGCCTTGCCATGGGTGGATCTCATTTTTTTTTTTTTTTAATTCCTTTCTTTTTCAGGCGATGCATCCTCTGCTTCAGGCGAAAGAATGTACGAGATGGTTAAGGTTATGTCGGACCTCATGTTGATTTTTTCCTTATCATGATAAAAAAGGCATTAAATTAGATCAAATAGGCCTTACTGCAGAGGAATCAACACACACACAATCTATCTATCTGCCTATATGTGTGTGTAGTGATCCAAACCGGTGTTATTATACGAATTGTATGACACTCGAGATTGAGAGAGAGAGAGAGCCATGAGAACCCTTTGCGAGCTGTATATGCAATCTAGGCGATAAAGCCAGTTCCTACAAGAAAATCTCTCTCGTTAGAACGCTTTGAGAGCTGTATTTGCAATCTAGGCCATACAGCCAGTTCCTACAAGAAAATCTCTCTCGTTAGAACCCTTTGAGAGTTGTATATGCAATCTAGGCCATACAGCCAGTTCCTATGAGAAAATCTCTCTCTCTCTCTCTCTCTCTCTCTCTCTCTCTCGTTCATACCAGTCTGGATCACACACACAATGATCCAGGCCGGTGTTATTATACGTGAATTGTATGACAATCAAGAATGTACAAGATAGTTTGTCCAGTTGCAGTCTATGGTCCAGTGATCCATACTGAGGATATGATGGATCTTCCCTGGATGGAATTTTACTTGTATTTCTTGTCCTATCCGCCTTTTTTCCTGCCCAGAAACTGAAGTCTTGGATTCTCCCATTGAGGATACTCTTGGGTTGTGGTCCATCCGCAGTGGGCCTATTGGGTCCCAATCTCAATCAATGAACCATGGGCCCAATTTTACAAACTGTAAATGTGAGGATATGTTGAGCATCACAAACTTCATCCTTTTTTTTAATGACATCAGGGTGTCCCCCCCCCAATTTTGAGGCGAGACTATTCCAAATACATGCAATCACCTGCTAACCATGCAATAACTTCATCCTTACTGCTATACCGAGAGTAAAAGTGTACTTTCGAAGTTTGAATTAGTGAATGTTTTTCTTTCTATTCAATGATTGAAACCAAACAGTCTGAAAGTGCACTTGAATGTCTTTAATTTATATGCATCTGTATGTGTAGTTTCTGTTCATGTAACTTTGTAGCTCATGGTTTCACTTCTCATGTGCAGGTGTTTGTACTTCATCATCAACTTAGAATTTTCTGTGGTGGAGGGACATTACCTGATCAATCGCCCGTCTCTTCTCCGTTGGAGCCCCCTGTAAACTACCGAGCGAAAAATGCTGGCATGGATGTTTTAGTTCCAAAGCCCAATATCGAACTAAAGCTAGGTTAGTTTTGACGTGTGTTTGACTTCTTGCCTTTCTTTCTTACCTAACAACTCAACAGATGATGGTGCAATGTTACTACTTCATGGTGTGGATGATCGTGGCTGTTCATCAGGAAGGTCCCACCATCCATGCACGGCATGGAATCACATGCAAATGGGATGTGGTTAATCAATCCATTTTATTAAATGTGTGGTCCACCTGGTGACTGGACCAGCTTGAATTTTGTGGCCAGGGCATAGACATGGTGTGTGTGTGTGTCCCACCTTATGAATGCCTGAGGACTGTCACGCTTGTCATGTGGGTACATTTTGGGAGTGTGATTTACAATCATACTCATTCAAGCAGCAATCACATTTCTCTTTACTGATAAACTGATAAACCAAAGTGATTGATGGTTGTCATCTGCAGTTGATGCGGTACCTTGTAGAATTGCATTTGAGAGAGGGAAAGAGCGTCACCTTTGCTTTTTGGCAATCTCTAGGGGAACATCTGGGTGGATTGTCCTTGCAGAAGAGTTACCCCTTAAGCAGAACTTTGGAGTTGTTCGTGTTGCAGCACCATTGGCTGGCTCAAACGTACGTACACATCTTTTTCCCAATTTTACATTTCGAATGCCATTGTTTCTGGAGTTTTCCTTCCTGAAATTATCTTGAGCTAACATTGTTCACTCCAAAAAAAAAAAAGACCCTTATGTAGCATTTCGGTGCACAGCCAAGTCGTTGTTGACGGGGCTTCCAAATCACCTCAATAAGCTTGGGGTTTGGGTAAAATACGTAAAACACAACCTGCATTAAGCATGGTTGTATTTTCCCGCCTTTTCTGCCTCATATCATGGTTGATGTAGAAATGGGAAGGTCCCGTTCCAACCAGGTTTGGAATTTCAGCAACCCCCCCCCCCCCCGTAAAAAAAAATTTATTTCATTGACATAACTCGAAAACAAAGATTAAGATGTAAGCAAGCAACCCTTCCATCGCTCCTGCTTGGTAAGAGAATCGCCATGCCTTTTGCAGCTCTAGGTGCATAGGAACAAATAGCTCCCATCTTGAAGGATAAAACCTTGATATCAGAACTAAGAACAGGTAATTTCCAATACCTCGGGTCCGCTGAGGTGGCTTACAAAATGGCCTTATGGGAAGCTCCTTCAATAATAATGTCTCCATTAGTTTCAAACTAATTGATTACCAGAAAAAAAAAAAGTTACAAAACGAATTGATCATTGGGCCCCACAAAATGGCAAATTCAGTTACTCTTTTTTTTTTTTTTCCTTCTTCTTGTTAGTTTCAAATTTCTTTTTGCTCAAGATATGCTATTATAGTTTGATGGGACTTGGTATCAAGCAATTCGAACACCATATTTACATGATTCCCCCCACAGATGTGAAGTTTTCCTTTGTTTGTGAAAACATAAAAAAAGGTGTGGAATCTATTACCATTTCCACAGTTTTCCTTTTAAAAAACAGGTAAAATGATTTCCAGTAAAATAAAACAAAACTAGGTTTCCATTGTTTCGAGAGAGCTCTCACCATTTGACCTTTGACCCTTTAACACTTGCATGGAAATCTAAAAATGATCCATACTAAAGGAACTGACTAGTAGAAGCCATTGTGATTGTGCTGATGATAACTTGTCTTTTCTCCATCAGCCCAGAATCGATGATAAGCATCCAAAATGGCTACATTTGCGCATCCGACCGTCGACCTTACCTTTACTGGAACCCACCAAGTTGGGCACCATTGGAATAGCAAAGGTGAAGGCTCTGATTGATGGGAGGTGGACCCTTGCTTTCAGGGATGAGCTATCTTGCAAGTCCGCCGAGTCTATGATACTTGAGGAGATGAATTTACAGTCCAGTGAGGTGGAGAAGAGGCTAAGGCCTTGGCTTGATCTCGACAAGCCTGTACATTCCATACACCCTTCTTCCCCGGGAAGTGAGGTGGAGAAGAGATTAAAGCCTTTGTTTGACCTTGATAGGCCTGTGCATGCCCGAGCCCCCTCTGGTGTTGTTACAGAAGCATCGTCAGGAACAACTCATTCTTCGTAGGCCGAATTTGCAGAATTCTCATCTGTAGTTGCTTTGTGGGTGGAAAGTGTCATTGCCTTGTGTGAGTGAGCCCCTTTCCAGCTACTCTCAAATCCCTACCCACCCCAGGTGCCAGTGTGCTAGATCAGCACAGTTCATCAGGTGGACCCATTGCCTGTGCCTTGACCCCAAAAGTGATCACATGTTGTGTACAATCAACGTCGACCTTGTTGTCATTTTTTAACTCTCCATTATTTTCATACACGTGGCCAACCTGATGACCAAATCATTGAATTCCCATGCAGCACGTACATAGTACGGCCCACCAGTGAATGGATTGGACCTCACACATGCAACAACGTCACATCGGCAGGTCAGGGCTGCCAGCAGCCATTGCATTGATATATATGAGTACAGACTGCTCTCATGCACATTATTAGTTCCATAGGGCAGCCTTCAGAAACAGATGTGGGCTGCAGCCATCGAATCATCAGTGGGTCAATACCATTCTTTGTATATTATCTCATCGTTCCTTGTGCCCTGATTTTGTAATATGTATCTTATTCTCAGTGGTCATTCTTTAACATAAGAGACCCTAGCAGGGGGTCTTTTTCTCTTTTGAGCTCTGATTCTCTCAGCGTATTTGAGATTTCTGCACCTATTTTTTTTTCTTCGATTCAGTGAAAAAGTACACGTGTGTAAAATTTAGATCATGAAATTTTCAATATACAGAGCGTGTGAATTGGGAGGGATGAGAAATTAAGAATGATGCTTTGCGTTGAGTCTGTACACTGTTCCATTTACTATTTGGTATGGAGAACTGATCACCTACGTCAACCTTCCTGCCATCATGCTACTCGTACTGTGAAAAAGATAGGCCACACCATGATGGTTAGCTTTCTTAAAAATCAAGTGGATCTGCCCACTAGATGGGCCGCACTTGTACGTTCAGCGGACCATTTTCTGTACGGCCTGGTTTCTGTTCCCCATGATCTTCTTGGTGAGGCCCACCTTTGTCATGGCACCAATGACCTACTATAGCACGTTGGTGTTGGTAGCAAGGATTTTCAGTACAAGTTGTGGTGACTTGAATGTGGGTGATCGGTTAGATTATTATGATACACAGATTGTTTGTGCGGAAGTTCAAGGACTCGGAATCAGTGGTGACCCCTACTGGTCACCACAATGATGTATGTGTTTTATCTATGCTGTCCATCCAATTTGCCAGCTCATTTTTGGGTATTAGCCTAATATGAGGCAGATCCAAATCTCAGGTGGACCACACCACAGTAAATAGTGGTGATTGAACGGCCACCATTGAAAATTTATTGGGAGCCAAAAGTTTCGGATAACCTGATATTTGTGTTTTCCTTCATCCAGGTCTCTGTGACCTAGTCAACAGGTTGGATGGCAAATAAACATTACAGTGAGCCTTATGAAAATTCAAGGGTGGGTGTTCAATCTCACTGTTTTCTGTGGTGTGGTCCACCTGAGATTTGGATCTACCCCATTTTTGGGCTCATGCACTAAAATGAGTTTTTTTATATAAAAAAAGGATAAAACAAATAAATCATGGAGGGGTCACTACCGAATCAATATTCGCACCCCGGGTGCAGGCAATCCAGTTATGCGTCCACCTGACAGCAGAAGCTATGGATGTTTGCCATCTTTTTACAGTTAAAAAGCATCTGATTAGGGAGTTTTTTAGGTATCAGCCACCATCGGTAAATATCAGATACGCTGGATGAACAGACTAGATCAACTGAAATGTTGGTGCACTTTGTTCCTACTCAGTGATTGGTTTTGCCTACCCAATTTGGTGTTTTGATTTCATGCAAAGCAAAATCTCCCTTCATGAAAAGTTTCATATCCTTCAGCAGATGTGCAATCTGGTTTGATATACCACTAAGTCACCCTGCACTCAGCCTTTCAGCCCCAACTTGGCTGAGTCCCAACTCTGATTCAGGACCCAACGAGTCAACTAGAGTTGCCGAGTCTTTTAGCCATGACCCTACCCACTCTGGCTTCAAAATTTTGCAAACCTTTTCATGGGAATTTACACATTCACAAAGCAAGATCAAATGAGCCATATGAAAATCACTGAAACAATTAAAAATGGCCTTAAAAAAAGGGAGACTTGTTTGAGCATATCTTTAAATTCTAGTTCAAATCATTCCAATTTTGTTACCAGATGATAGCAAAATTGCTTTGAAAAATAGCACACTAACCATTTAACACCTATCAGTTTCTCATAAATAATAATAACAAATAATAATCTAGCCTATTTTTACATTTCGCATTCCAAATGGAACAGCCACAGCTCGAATTCAATCTCCCATAAATACAGACACATTTAGCTGGTGTTATTTATGAAGGGTGGCCATGGTGCTAGATCATTGACGGAGATTACTGAAGCCGTCGACTGCTTACCTTTGAAAAGCCTGGAAATGTTAGAATCGTAGAAAAACCCAAAATTTTAAACTCGAAGATGGTGCCTAATTGTCTCCGGAATGACCCCCTTTCCTTCCGAAAGAAATAACTGGAGGCTTCCTTTTCCCATCTGACCGTCCCAAGGTCTCCCCTCTGTCATGGCGAGGAACAATTTTCAGTGGGTGGGCTTCTGTGTTGAATACCCATTCGTCGAAAGAGATTACAGAGGGCGGTGAGAATAGGAGATACAGATACTTGAGCGTCTCTGCAAGGAAGAAGCTCTGCATCATGTTGTCTTTGACTCCTGTATTGACCTGAGCAACCAAAATTCAGAAGCACAGGGTTTAATATAACTGCAAAAAGGGAGCGTATATTTTCACTTTTCATTGTTGGATGATGGATATTTATTCAAAACAGAAAAAAGAAAGGTGAAAGGCTTCGATACTCCAACTGAGGGTGATGGATGAAATGCAGGCACTTCAAAATTGCACACGTGGCATACAAATGGCCAAATTAAACCATCCAAATTAAGTTGATTTGATTATCCAACTATCAGATCAGTTGACGTTTACTGGACAATCAAAAACGAATTAAAAATAAAAAATAAAAATTTCCAATAGTCCTATTTCCACAAACAAGTGTCCTCAAATCAGAGGTTATGACTGTTCAACCAATCTGATCTTGGGATTGGTCTGCACAATCTAGTCGGTTTATTTATGTTAATATATGCCTCCTTTACACTTTCTATTGGTGTTTGGTCCCTTTGATTTAATTTACTTTTGAGAAGTTATATGCTAGCCGAAAAGCAATTCTTGATGGCTATGTGAACTCATTAGTAGCCCTATGTACCATATTCTTAGAAGCACACTCCGTCATGGAGGGTCTATGATAGGAAGGGGATAAAATAGTCCCTCGTGAAATGTGTGGTTCTTGCTTGGGTATGATGATCCACACACACTCTCTGGACTGGAGAAAGAGGAGATTAAGTTTCCATTCCCATCTCTTAGAGATGCCTCTTATCCTGGACAGCTCCAGATTTCTGGAGGAAAAACAGGTGGTGTTGAGCTTTCTGATTGTCAGCAGTGGATTTGTGGGGCTATAGCTTGTATCAGCAAGGGACATCCAACGGTTTTCAGAATCTACTGGAGAAATGAGATGAACCCTGAATTGCACTTTTCTCTATGGAACTTGGAAATGAAGACATGTCAATGTGAGAATCAGACACCAAGTGTTGAATATAGCAACCATTTTAACACGGCATGCGACATGCTGATATCCTTTTTTTTTTAATGATTACAACACACATTGATTTCTGCACTGTCATACAATATATAAAAGGATATATCAATACAAATTACTTCACAGAAGCATGATATATAGAAAAACGCATATATGTTACAAGGCACATGAAAACAATAAATAAGTGATAACATTATCAATCAAGGTTTTTTCGTCTTGTGTCAACCTCCGAGATGTCTTGCACGTATGTTTAACACTTCTTTTTACGAATGCCTGTCCATGCAAAATACACTAAATGGTTCAAATTTCAATTTTCATGGAGAACATACCGAAAATTTTAGCTCCCTCTTATACAACATATCCCTGCCATCCATGGTTTTGAATATCAATATCACATTGGCCAAGGTGGGCTTACCATCATCAGCCAATGCCGACACCCAAAATGGGGGTGAAACAACCTTGACCAAAAAATTGGTGGTTTTATAGCCCAAGGCCCATTTTCGATTGAATATTTCTTTTCCCCCTTTTGTTTTTCATTTCAACCTTAGAGGAAACTTAGAAACACATTTTTTACAGGATCTATGATTATTTTGGATATGAAAATGCAATATTTGCACCTTGAGCAGGATCAGGCAAATAGAAACAGAATAGTGTTGCGGGGAAAACCCAAAAAAAAAGGGTAACCCATCAGTTCATTTTTTCCCTTTTCTTTATGTATTTCAACATGATGGCAATAATAATCCACTAAATCATATTGATTTGTGTTTGACTAGGGCCTATGTTGTTGCTCATCAAATCGTTTAAAAAAAATGTCGTTACTCATCAATTGAGTAGGGGCTTATAATAGATAGTGTATAGTGTTTTGTTCATTACATTGCACTCAGAACAGTTGTGGAGATTCCAGCGATGTTTGGTTAAAACTTAAAATTGGTAAAAACACCAACAACAAAAAGAATTGACGAACGACCAAAAAATTCCTATTTGCAAAATGCCTTAACACCAAATTTAGAAGTGAACGACTCGAAAACTGAACTTTCAATAGGTCAAGCCGACAAACAACATTCTTACCAAGGAATGGTTTGATGAGAGTGCTTTTTTGAGGAAACCTCAGCAAGAAAGCATGTAATTCCTTGAAATTGAGAGATTATTTTGGTCATAGAATTGAAAATGCAGTTAAAAATAACTCATCGACCCAAGTTTCAAGCTGAAAGGTAGTTACTGGATGGTTAGGTTTAGTTTTCAGAAGGATGGGAATTTGGTCATGTCTGAAATGAAGAGGCATTAATTATGCATGCTCTACCAACATTCATGGAATAAGCAAGAATGAAAAAGGAGTCTGGCGAGATAGATAGCAAAAAGTTTTAGAAATGCATACATCCTTCAGTCCGACATAGCCGGATTCTGTGCGGGAATTCTTTTCAAATGCTTGGAATATGTTCCAACCCCATTCTTTGTATGTCCTGTTCCCAGTCAAACGTGAAAGGTAGAAGAGCGATTCAACCGTCTCTGGCCTTAATATATTCCACGATGTACCAACGCTCATGTCCTGCAATTATGTCATGCATACTAGTTAGACCACAATATTATGTAATGCATACTTAGTCAGACCACAATCTTGTGTAAGACAATCTCAGGCAGAGAATACTAACCTGACCAGAATGAAAGTAATAGTTCTCTCCTGCCAATTTTGTTGGAGTCGACTGGTAGAAATTATAGCAAGTCCAAGCAAGCTGCAAAAGAAAGAAAGAAAAAACTTTAATTCAAGAAACCAGAAACCCAGAGCAAGTAAAGTCCTATGCAAAAGAGTAAAAGCTAAACCAAAATCTGCTATTGAACAAGATGATTGGCCTGCCTGTTCATCCTTTTGCTCGCATGGCACTTTTATGATGGGCCGGAATGGAATTCTTCTGTTTTTCAGTATGATCTCTATCATCATCTCTATTCCCTTCATCGGTTCTCCTATGGCAGCACGGTAAGGAGGCTAGTGAAGGAGAGGAATGGACAGAAATACAGAGTCAAGTTGTGGGCCCACCTTATAATACCCCAAGTGAAGAAATATCTCTTCCTCAGACCCATCAATCGACTGCTTAGTTATTATGGGGTGGATGGGAATCAAATGGTCACTGTGAACTTTGAATTAAGGAAAACAAATGAGTCATGATCCACAATGATCAATCTGAGACTAGGGACGATATGAAGCTCTCCTAGGTTTTCTGCTCAACACAGCCTACCCCAGTAACAGTAAATCGGATTTGATAGTTTAAGAGAGACATTTCCTGGACTCAGTTAAAGCAGAAGGGTTTTATTAAAGGGATGAAGGATCTTTTCCTCATCCTTGTCAAATTTGCCCATGATGGTTTCAATGGTAAAGGTTCCCATCCCCATCTCACTGTTTCCAGTTTTGTGGCTCACTTGAGTTTTAGATCTGACTCAGTTTTTGGCTCACGTCCTAAAGTTAAGTCGCTGCGACTGATGCATGGACATCATGGTGGGCCCAATATCTTTTTGCATGAGCTTCCCATGGATTTCTGCCCAAGAGAGTGGGTGGTGCAAACTACGTGCTAAGGGGACTACTCACATTAAAAAGAAGTAAATGACTGAACTATCTCCGGTTGACGACGTGAATACATCCGAACATCCTTTCAAATTTTAAAGTTTACAAATTTATGGATGACTAATTACAGGGGTAAAATTGTCCATAGATGTTCACATTATATATAGTGGAGATGAGTTAGATTTGTGGACTTGTCATGTTTCATGTGATGCAAATGAGGTAGCCAATCTCTAGCAGAGATTTTCCTTTTGGTTTGTGCTCATTTCAATAAATAAAGAAATCTATTTGACCTAGTAAAAAATGAATACCTCTTCCGCAAGTGATAAAAATCTCTCTGCATTTTCAGGGTCATAACCAAATGATCCTAGAGCCAGCATCCCAGGAGCAAAGCATGCTAATTCATCCATCTGTATATATTTAGAAATGGAGCAATCAATATTAACAAGATAACATAGTGAATATGCATCAGAGAAGAACCTTGTCAGCAGTTAAGAAATTACCTTGTCGGACAGAGAATCACCATTTTTCTCACAAATGTACGTGAAAGATGATGGCGTGGTTTTCCGAACCAAGCTCAGCAGACCTTTCATGGATGTCTCCCACATTTCTCTGTTTAGAAAAGAGTTGACTAAATTAGCAAAGTAATTAAGTAGATCACTGATTGTTCTAAAAAAGAGCCGTGCTAGTAAAACATGCACCGAGTGAGACTCAGATGTAATTTACTCTTGGTTTATTACTCAAAACTGATTCTTATTTGAGACAGTACAATATTGCTTTGCAAATAGAAGGGATGATAAACATTTCTAACCTATAATGCTTCACGGCTTCAGTTTTGTTCCCTTGTATCCATGCTTTGAGTAAATATTCATAGAAGCTGCATGGATCAACAATTGGAATTAACGATGATATGGTGTTGATAAATGAAGTACAATTCACAAGCAATTTCTGTCCCCAATAATTAACAAAAACGTATTTTTACTAAAACCTAAAAAAGAAAACAATAAATAAACTACTAGGTGGGTTTTGCATACACTTAACCTTGATAACCAGTTACAATAAATCCGAAAATGATAGGAAAAACAGGAAATACTAAAACCTGCAGCCATAGGGGAGCTTTCACATGTATAACAGATGGGGTTTTGCTAACAACGAA
>JAJHSJ010000011.1:68502406-68564430 GCA_021015155.1 Magnolia officinalis
CCAGCTTCATTTGGTTTATGTAAGAGAAATGGATTTCTTTGGAGTAATGAGTAATGACACCATTCGAATTACAATACTTGTGGAGAAAGAATAGCAATAAATGCAAAGAGGTGCCATCTAGTATCCAGCAGTGAAGAGTTTGAACCAGGATATCCAGATCGATGGGGCGAGGTATTAGTATATTCAACACATGATTTAATGTGCTATTTTGTAAAAAAAATTTTAGAAGCAACTGAGAAATTCATTAAAAGAGAAAAGAGGAGCACAAGAAACGACAAGAGAGAGAAAAAGAAAAGAAGGCCCATCTGCTGAGAAAGCAGACAGACCTTAAAAGCCTAGAAAGCTAAGATCGACCGACTTGAGATTCTTAACAGAAGAGGCCCATTCAATAATTAGACTTTTAGCCCGGGACCCGACCACTAAAACAGACGAAGAAACATTGTTAAAACAACGGTCATTCCTTTCCTCCCAAACCGCCCACCAGATAGCAATAATAGCCAGACGCCAGATAGCAGTGATAGTCCTTCCCATAAGGAGACCATTCCAAGCTTGCAGAAAGCTAGAGGTAGAATGAGGATTGCACCAGGGAACTGAAAAGATCTGACAGAATTCAGCCAAGATTTTAGACGTAAATGAGCAGTGGATGAGCAGATGATTAACCGATTCTGCGTCACTCATACAGCACGAACAAATGTTCACAAGTTGCAATCCACGCTTGATAAGATTGTCGATCGTCAAAATTCTGTTCCGCCCTGCTAGCCAGGTGAAGCAGATAAACTTAGGAGGAGCCAGGGATTTCCATATAAAAGAAGAGGCCTGATGCAGGTGCTGATGACTGCCACGCGTAGCACCATAAAGGGATTTAATGGAGAAGAGGCATGACTTCTCAAGCTTCCAGATAATTCCATCGGGTTGGTTGCTGATTGGGGCTGAGCGAAAAATACACGCCATGAGGGCTTGAAACTCCTCTGTTTCAATATCCAAGAGGTTTCTACGAGTTCTGATATCCCAGACGATTTGAGTCGAAGAAGCTGAATAGCATTCACTGATGAAGATCTCTGTCTTAGGGGAAAGATGGTAAATGAGTGGAAACTGAAACCTGAGGGGCCTGTCCACAGGTCTTCCCAAAACCGGATTGACGCACCATTTCCCAACACGAAAGCACAGTTTTGAATCACTGGATCTTTAGAAGAGAGAATCCCTTTCCAGATATGGGATGCCTTATAATAGGAAGAAGTAGTAGGCCACCAGTCCCCAATAGAAGACCCGTACTTTCCTCTAATGATTCTAGCCCACAGCGCGTCCTTCTCAGTGGCAACCCTCCACGTCCATTTCCCTAGGAAAGCTAGATTCATGGCTTTCATATCTTTCACATTCGCTCCTCCTTCCCTATAATTCTGGCAAACTTCGTTCCAGTTGAGGAGGTGGAATTTCTTTTGTGTGTCAGATCCAAACCAAAGGAAATCTCTTCTGATTTTGTAAATTTTTTTTTTTAAAAAAAAGAAGGGAAATATTGAATGAATAGATCGTAAATTATAAGATTTTTCTACTAAAAAATGCAAGAGTGCAAGTATGTGGAGTGTGAGAGGAGCTGCGAGTGGCAAGGGCTGGTGCCTGGAGATGGAAAGTTCAGACATCTTCACTGCTCCAACCGTTGAGGCCCTTTCGGAAGATGAGCGCAACTGGACTAAGGACGTGATTGACAGAGTGGGAAGATAATTAGGCATGTCCTTCCAAGCTCGGGACAAGGATGCAATGGCTGTAATTCGGTTCATCGAACAGCGAGGCAGTTCCGCTATTAAGAGAAATTTTCAGCGTAGTCCTAAAGCTTAGAGAGAGCTGTCGTGCCTCAAAACTTCGATTAACTTGGTCTCAGGGAACAAGGTAGGTGGTTCTATGAGGGGCAGAAGGGCGATATCAGTATCACAATGGATATTTAAAGCTGGAATGCCAGGGGATTGGGAAGCAAAGTGAAGCGGCTCCAAGTTAAAGAGATGTGTAGGAAGTCGAAAGCCCAAAATTGTTACTATCCAGGAAAACTAAACTCTCTTCTATCGACAGTAAACTTTTTTGGATGAGATATGGGGCATTAAATCTATGGAGTTTGTCCATCTGGATGTGGTGGGAAGAACAGGTGGAATTCTGGTTGCTTGAAATTCAACCATTTGGAGAAAAGAAGACAGCTGGCGTGGAGAATTATCAGTTTCTGTGGTTCTGGTAGATGTTTTGTCTGGTTTCAGGTGGCTTTTCTCTGTAGTCTACAGGCCATTTAAAGCTATGATCATATCCAAATTTTGGGATGAATTACAAGCAGTGTTCGAACTATCGATACTATCGGCCGATATATCGGCCGATATTATCGTTATCGGCCCCCAACGAGATGATACCCGAGCGATAACGCCCGCAAGATACCAAAAATGCAAAAATTCAGATATCGCACGATATATCGTGCAATATCGCGCGATATCACACGATATCACCATGCGTATAGGTGGAGAATAAAAAAAATTTTGAATTAGAAAAAAAAAAAAAAAAAAAAAAAAAAAAGGAGAAATCGGAGAGTACTAGCGAAGATTGGTGATTGGAGGTGGGCCATTGCGATATATCTGTGGGGATTTCTCGGAGATCTCGGCGAGAAATCGGGCCAGATTGAGGAAACCCTTCCTCCGGAACGAGAATCGTCACCGCCGCGATCGTCGGAATCTCTGCGTGCGTGAAGGAGAGGGAAAACGAAGAAGCAAAGCGCGGACATGGGGTGAAAAGGGGTTTCGTTCGTGCGGTGGGCTACGGAGTGCGCTCTTATTGTACTCAGTAAACTCAGTTGTGCCAACCTTTAATGTATGTAGTCTATCCACGCCGTCCATCCGTTTTCCCATCTAATTTAAGGGGTTGATCCCTAAATTTAAGAATTTTAAGGGCCCACCTTAAAGGAGTCACTCTTTCCACTGTTTTCTATGGTGGGGTCCACTCGAGCTCTGGATCTGACCCATCATGCCATAAAATGCTCTCTTCAAATGTATAGACGGTGTGGATACAAAAAATACATCATGGTGGGACCCACGTAAGTTGGTCACGTGACATTGGGGCCGTCAATGACGGAAACAGATGGGATACTCTCCCTGACACCAGCCCGCGGATGGTGGTCGGTGCTCTGTGGGCCCCACAATAATGTATGTATTTCATCCATTCCGTTCATCCATTTTTAAAGATCATTTTATGGCTTTATCCAAAAAACTAGAGGGATATAACTCTCAGGTGGACCACACCACAGGAAAACAATATTGATTGGATATCCATCATTTAAATCCTCCTAAGGCCCATTGTACTGTTTATTTGACATCAAATCTGTTGATTAGGTCATAAAGACCCAGATGAAGGGAAAAAGCAAATATCATCAAGATCCAATACTTTTATGGACCCCAAAAAGTTTTTAATGGTCAACATTCATTCCACACTGTTACCTGTAATGTGGCCCAGTTGATATTGGAATATATCTAATTTTTTATGTAAAATCATAAAATGATATATAAAAATAGATGGACGGCATGGATGAAACACATACATCATGGTGGGGCCCACAGAGCACCGACCATCAGCCATTGGCAGGTGGAGTAGCCAATCCGTTTCCGTCAATGACGGGGGACATGGTACGCTCGTACCGAGTAAACTCTGTTGGGCCACCGTGATTGCAAGTGGTTTATCCACGCCGTCCATCCGTTTTTACTGATCATTTTAGGTGTTCAGCCCTAAATTGAACCATATCCACAACTCAAGTGGACCATACCACAGGAAATAGTGGAACTGTTAATTTCCACTGTTGAAACCTTTTTAAGGCCCACAGTGATGTTTGTTTGTCATCCAACCAGATATTTATTTTTTCCCTTCATCTGGGTCTTTATGACCCAATCAACAGATTGGATGTCAAATAAACAGTACAGTGGGCCTTAGGAGGATTTTAATGGCGGATATCCAATCATTATTGTTTTCCTGTGGTGTGGTCCACATGAGATCATATCCCTATAATTTTTTGTATCAAGCACTAAAATGATCTGTAAAAATGAACAGAATGGATGAAACAAATGCATTATGGTGGGGCCCACGGAGCTGAGATGAACTGAAATCACAAATATTAACCTCATTCAAAACTTTTATGGCCCCACGAATATTTCGACTGTGGATGTTCAATCCTTACTTTTTCAGCCCATTTGAAAATTGGATCCTGTTTAGATGATCTCAAAAAATGGATGGACGGAGTGGATTACTCACAAACATCACGTTGGGCACCACTTAAGTTTTCAGCGCCGGAACTTCTTGCAAATGGCTTGCGCAGGAAATCTGCGTCCTTGGATTCTCAGGACGCGTAGCCAAACCAGCTACGAAAGTGACGACACCAAGTTCTGTGGGGCCCACCATGATGTATGTGTTGTATCTACACCGTCCATTCCTTTGGCTAGATCATTTTACGGCATGAGACAAAGAATGGGTCAGATCCAAATTTGGAGTGGACCCCACCATAGAAAACGGTGGAGAGAGGGACGCCCACCATTGAAACCCTGATCGTAGGTCCACTGTGATGTTTATCTAGATCCAACCTGTTTATAAGTTAAGACAGACATGAAAAAGGGGAAAAAACAACTTTCCGCTTGATCAAAGACTTTTGTGGCCCTTAGAAATTTTTAATGGTGGGCGTCACTCTCTCCACTGTTTTCTGTGGTGGGGTCCACTCGAGCTTTGGATCTGCCTCATTCTTTTTTTCATGGCCTAAAATGATATCTTCAAATGGATGGATGGTGTGGATACAACACATACATCATGGTGGGCCCTTCAGAACTTGGTGATGTCACTTCATGTCTCCATCAATCATAAGTATATTTCTCAAATTTTACTTCTTTCGTTATTCTGTCTTTTCAATGAATTGATTGTGTTTTAATACATGATTGATATATTTATAAATATCATGCATCCAATTTAAATATAGTTGCATTAGTTTAGTTAAACATCATATAGCTTAGGACCCTATACAAAGGAAACTTATTATGTGTATATATTTTTTTGAGGTGTTATGATTTAAAAGTATGTATTAAGGGGTTTTTTAACAATCCCCAAAGTTTCATTAAAAAATTCAACCATTTTTCCAATGTTTCTCCATGTTTCCCAAAAAGTGCGATAAACTATTCGATACAAACAATATATCCCATGCAATAACCGATACATATCTGTATCTCAAGGGTGCGATACATTGTGCAATACCGATATTTCGAACACTGGTTACAAGTTATTCTTTTGAAGTGGTCTCTTCCATGGTATATAGGAGAGGACTTCAACGTGACTTGAAATCTTTAGGTTCCCGTATTTCCAAAAGCATGAGGGCGTTTGCTAATTGGTCTCAGATGTATGATATGCTTGATATTCCTATGCGCTGGGGGCTAAATTCACATGGATCAACAGGCAGAGTAATCCGATCATGTCTAGACTCTATACTATAGATTTATGGGGTGGCCTGAGTAGATGGACAGATTCCCTTTTAGTGCAGCTTAGGGGCCTCCCCAGACCCTTTGAATCATAGACCTATCATTCTGGAAGTGGAGACTAGTAGCTGGGGTCCCATACCCTTCTGATTTGAGCTATCCTGGCTTGAGGTGGACGGATTCCATAGGTTAGTGGGGGAATGGTGGAACTCCTTCCAAGTTGCTGACGAAGCTTAGTTCTAGACTGCGCTATAAGCTGAAGCTTCTCAAAGGTAAGTTGAATACTTGGTGCAAAGAGGTTTACGGGGATAGAGAGGCTGAAATTATGGGAATACTGGATGGGATTCACTCCCTTGACATTAAGGAGGAAGGGGCTTACTTGTCTAATGTGGATAAAATGAGGCATAGCAAGCTGGTTTTGGGATATTCCAAGCGCCTCAAGGAGGATGAAATCAAGTGGTGTCAAATGTCTGGGGCCTTGTGGCTAAACGGAGATAAAAATACATGATTTTTCCATAACGCTGCATCCGCTAGAGCAAGAAATAACAGAATTTCTTCGATCATCGTGAATGGAAAAGGATTTGAAGAGAAATTGTAGGTTTGTGGGGCTATTGTTGGTTTTTTATGAAAAGCTTCTTCTCATCCTTGGCTAGACTAACTTCATTTCAATAGAGTACAGGAGGAAAAAGCTGAATTTCTAGAAACGGAGGTGTCTGAATCTGAAGTAAAGGATGATATGGACAGTTTGGGTAAAGATAAAGGCCCGGGGCCAGATGGCTTTGTCATGGCTTTCTTCTGAGCATTTTAGAAGGTTGTTAGAAGCGATGTGTTAGCTTTCATCAAGGATTTCTTCGACAAGGGTCACCTTTGTCCAATTTATGGTGCGTCTTTCATCATTATAATTCCTAAAGTAGGAATGGAGAGCCTAAAAGACTTTCACCCAATAAGTCTCATAGGCAGTCTCCAGCTTGAAGGTTAACATGGGTAAGAGCAAGATTTTGAGCATCCACTTATCTAAAGAAGAGGTCTACTATTTAACTTCGATTTTAGGATGCAAGATTGGATCTCTTCCCTCATCTTATTTGGGGCTTCATTTGTGCATCGAAAAACCTGCCATGCATTTATTAGATAAAGTGGTTGAGAGAATTGAAAGAAAATTGTCAAAGTGGAAGAGCTGATATCTCTCCCTGGGCGATAGGTTAACTCTTATTAAATCGGATTTTTCCAATATGCCACTTTATTTTATGGTGCTTTTCAAGCGCCCGTCTGTGGTTCGGAAAAGATTGGAGAAGTTGAGGGACTTCTTGCGAAGGGGATTGGAAGACGGTAACAAATTCCATCTCTTGAAGTGGAATGAAGTTTGTACGCCTCTTCTTAGGGATCTTTGCTGTATGAATGATGTTGTTCTCAAGAAATGGCTTTAGAGGTTCGGGACGGATGAAGGAACATTTGGAGGATAATTATTGCTAGCAAATACAGGATTGTGGAAGGGGGTGGGAGGTGGAGTCCTCTCTCAACAGGGCTTCTAATACTTGGAAGTCGATTATGTTGCTCAAGTCAAAATTCAAGAAAGGTATCACCTTCTCTATCAGTGACGGGTCTAGAGTAAGATTTTGGGAAGACGTGTGATTAGGAGATCTGCCCCTATACCAATTACCAAGTCTTTCCTAATTTATCTTTGTGCCTTCCAAAGACATCACAATGGCGGAGTGGTTCTCTACCAGTGGTTCCGAAGCATGTTGGACTCCCCCATGCAAAAGGGACTTGACAAAATCCGAGATGGAAGAGTATTTATCTCTTGAATCGGCTTCGTTATGGTTTTCCCCTGGTGGAAGCAATGAAATGGTTTGGAAAGCTCATAGTTCCGCGCGGTTCTTAGTGAGATCCTTCTTTAAGATGATCCGTCCCTCTGTAATGGGCGTCATAGGAAGCCATGCTCACCATTTTTTGTCATAGGGAATTCCCCTAAGGTCGCAGCATTCACTTGGTTGATGAGTAGGAAGAAAGTCTGGACGATTGATGACTTGCAAAAGCAATCCATGATCATCCCGAATAGATGTTATCTTTGTAAGCAAGTGGCTGAGTCAGTCGATCATCTCTTCATTTACGTCTTAAGGTGTGGTCTCACTTCCTCCTCTTTTTCAGCAAGCTATGGGTTATGCCAAGCAACATCAGTGATCTTTGGGCAGTGGCATTGGGAGAGGTTTGGGTAGAAAGGAATGGCTCTTTGGCATCAGATTCTCCCAGCTGTTTGGTGGGTGATGTGGACTGAAAGAAATAGACACTATATTTGTGATGTTTCATCCTCGGCTGAGGAAGTGATACCTAATGTCATTGCCTTTGTTGCTGAGTGGACCTCCCTTTTATAGATTTTTAGTTTGTTAGCAATTTGATGTTTGTTGGCTCTTCTCGGGGGTTCTCCCCTTTTGTAGTCTCTTCTCGCTGGTTGTCAGCGGGTCATATATATATATATATATATATATATATATATATATATATATATATATATATATATATATAAAGACACTCTCCGCCCCTTGTTGCTTGCAGTCAACTAGGTAGTTTCCACTAGTCTTACACTGGGCCTGTTTGGTTTTCCAATTTCCTATGAAATGCAAAGGAAATGAGTCATCATTATCACTTTCAGGTGTTTGTTTAAATAAGAATTATGGCTCATAAATCGAGAATCAAATACACTTGTAAAGGAGGTAGATAAAGTAAATTGTAGTCATTATATTTTCACAATATAAAATTTCCATTTTTATAGTGATTTCTGGGTGAAATGAATAATGTAGCAAAATCATCATTGCAATCAAATGTAAGTGGCGTCACCACACAATTAGAAAAGTAAATAATCATTATATATTTACTGCCATTACCATTGTCATTGGAAAACCAAACAGGCCCTTAGGGCACCAGTCGTTGCTTTTCTCTGCCGCATCTTGTCCGACTTCTTTGACAAGTTTGAGCACATAACTTGGATTTGTCTATGTTCCTTGAATTAACACCTTGGCTTGGTCTCTATTTGTTATCCTAAACATTAATTTACAAGTTCCTGTTTGAATTTTCATACTTTTTTTTTTAATGACACTGATGATTTGTTGTCATGAGAACACGTAGCTTCGCACTAAATTTGAAGTTACACGATCAAGTTTCTTATAAGATGTGAGTTAAGCATTCAAGTTGAGTTAAGCATTCAAGTTGTTTAGAAGAAACCAGTGAAAAAATCATATATATACACATATATGGGAACAAGTGAAAGATTGCATGCCAAGACCCACACCTCTTATGCAGATGCACATGCATAAAAACATACATGAAAAGCAGTGCACCGTTCATTTATTCTATGGTGAAGACATGAATAATTATTAAAACGTCTTTTAGAATAATTACAACAAACCTTCTGTTGGTACTTAGGGTCTCCTGTCCTTTGAGATAGAGCAATGAACTCAAGCTGCTCAGTGCCAGAATCGGCTAGGATACTGTCACCCTGCAAGCAAGAATAGAAAAATATATTTACATTGTTTTTTTTAAGTTAAAACTAAAAGTATATGTAAACATCAATCTAAGGGGCCGTTTGGATGGGAGTAAATGGAGATAAATGGGTGGAATTGAGAGTAAATGGTATTTGAGGTGTGTTTGGATGGAAGTAAATGCATGTAAATGAAATGAAATGGGAGTAAATGTGCATGTAAATGAAATCCTCTCTACGAGAGAGGATTTGGAAGTATATTGGGTGAAATGCCTTTTTGAACTCCCTTGGAGAGTCACACGTGTAAACAAAGGTGTTGCTATGAACATGTCTGCCATACACGTGTCACACTAATGATACTCCAAAACAAAGCAAATATCGGCTACATCACTAAAATCACACAGAAAGAATAATTCAAACCGTCCAAAGGATGGCCATCTAAATGGATGGTTAAAAAATGTTGGCAAGTTTGTGACCTACCCAACACTCTAAATTTTCTCATTTTTGGCTAAAGTATATATTTCAATGGGCTTATTACAATCATTCTATTAAATATTGCATATGTACACTAAGTTGGGATATTCAAGTTGATTTGGGATATCACATATATTCCTGTGAATATATTGAAAAATTCAAATGCATTCCAATTCCTCCCATTTACTCTCATCCAAACAAAATATTTTAATTTCGAATGCATGTCATTTACTTCCATCCAAACACAACTTTGTAAGCCATTTACTCCCAATTCATTTACCTCCAAATCCATTTCCTATTTACTTCCATTTACAAGCTCCCAATCGAGCCCTAAAGAAAAGGTATTTACTTTGTGTGCCATGGAACTCAATGCACACGTGCAGAAAGCCAACGTGTAAAATGTTTATCCTCTTTTCATTGAATATATACGAATAAAATTACAAGCACTATTAATAGCTGGTAGAAGTTTCGAATTCTATTTGACAGTTCCATCTCATATGCATTGAAGATTGGAAGATACAACTGACTATAAAGGATTATGAGAGAACTTGTTAAACACAGATTCAACAGATACATTCCTAGCCACCTGGTATAAACCAAAAGTAATCTTACATGAGGATAATTTCCAGGTTTGCAGATGCTGCAAACTGTCCACCGGGTCAAAGATATGTGTATACCATGAAGCAATTTGAAACATACCATCAACCACGGTCATGGTTGAAGTGGAATTCACCTATTTCAATGTCAACCACTGGACTTATGAATGAGATCAACTATCTGCCCCTCCCTCCCTCAGGGCCTGTTTGTTTTCCTATTTACCACCATTTGTAATTCCTATTTCAATGTCAGCTACTGGACTTATGAATGAGATCCCCTATCTGCCCCTCCCTCCCTCAGGGCCTGTTTGTTTTCCTATTTACCACCGTAAATGGTGGTAAATAGGTAATTATAACCTATTCCCATTGTTTGGAAGAGGGGAAATAGAGACGGTAATTACGCATTGATTTTCGGAATTTACTTTTTGAAAAAACGGGTGGAAACGAGTGAGTGAAATTTGTGGGTCCCACCATGATGTATGTGATCGATCCACGCCGTCTATCTATTTTATCAGATCATTTTAGGGCTTGTGCCAAAAAATTAGGCAGATTATAAGCTCAAGTGGACCACACCACAGCAAACAAGGGGATATTTACGTCCGTCATTGAAATGTGAAGCCATCCGTGGGTCCCACACTGATGTGTATCTGTGATCCAACCTGTCCATATGATCACACAAACACAGATGAAGGGAAAACACAAATATCAGTTTGATGCAAAATTCCTATGCCCACAAGAAGTTTATAATGGTGGGTGTTCAATCCCCCTGTTTCTTGTGTTGTGGTCCACTTGCACTTTGGATTTGCCTCGATTTTCGGTTCATGCCCTAAAATGATCTGTTAAAATGAATGGACAGCTTGGATCATACACATATATCATGGTCTGCTGCACGAAATTTTGAACTTTTTCCTTGGTATTAGTGTCAAGTCAAATCAAAGGTCACTGTGTATGGGCGGCTGCCATGTATTTCATATGGGAAATAATGATTATTTATTTACTTCTATTTCCAATTGTAAATAAGAAAACAAACACCCCCTCAATGCTTTGTGAAATTCACCTATTCTTTGCCAGCTACTGAACATATGAATGAGAGTCCCCATCCCTCCCTCCCTCCCTCCCTCCCTCCCTCTTTCAAGCACATGCAGAGTTTTGGGGTTTTCTCTAACCTTGCAGAGGTGATCTAGACCATTGATCTTTCTATATCAAGCTTTCGAATTTTCCTCTTAGAAAATATTGATGAGGAGATCAAGGTATACTATAACTTTCTGCGGTTCCTCTATAAAGCCCCTAGAGAAGCTTGTTTTCCAATTGAAAAATCATGTAACAGAGGTCCACACCCTATATCCGGGTATGTGATGTTGCATCCAGATAGGAAAAGCATGAGCAGATATGTCACAAAGACAGTATATTGCTTAGCGTTTGACACAGGATACTACACCTATTTTGGAGTGGCCAAGCAAAATTGCTCTGCATATCTAATGTTTCAAGCAATGGCGAAAGACAAAGCTCAAGGCACAAGAGACAAGATTCAAGTGCTGTCCCATCAAGTCAGGCTGTATCCAGTACCTAGACTAGTGTTACCCATACCTGTAACAACTGTATACCCAACAGTATTCCATCATCCAAAATCAAGTGCCTAGGCCTCTCAGTGAGGTTCCACAACAAGAAAAAAAAAAAAAAAAAAAAAACATGCAAGTTGAAGGAAGAAGTTTGAATACCCCTGTCCATCCCTGATTACGTGGATTCCCGTGAGCCAAGTTAATTCTGTTGTAAGGAATCCCGGAAGCTGTATCCCATGCAGGTAGCAACCTATCTGCAATATCTTTAGCCTTTTCAAGAAATACTTTGTCTCCCGAGAGATCATATGCACTTAGAAGCCCACCAACAACTCTGGGATCCATTAAACATAGAGACAATGTGTAAGCTGAAGTGACAGACATATGTTAGCTGTCTATCAACTGGTGTTATTATGATAAGAACTCTCACAAGCCACAAGACTTCTTTCCATAAGGAAAGAAGATGAATTACACAACAACCCTAAAAATTAAACCTTATAATGCAACCTTATGGTTGTCTCGAAAACGCTAGCCTCATAATCCTTGTTGAAATCCAATGAATTTGCAACCCACCTGGCATAAAGAGACAATATGAATTAAGATCAAATCAACAACAATAATCTAGTTATTTAAGCATTGGTTCTGACGTCATTGGGAACTACATGCTTAATTGATAGTACATAACTGGTAAGGGAAATTTTTAAAGGAAATCTGAATGCTTACTATTTCAGACTCATAAGCCTTTGCTACATAGAATCTTCAGTCTTAGAAGGTATCCAATGTCTTTTATATGCATAGTGGAATCAATGGTTCATTTAAAAAGAAAGCAGATGCAAAAGTTAAAACTCACTCTCTAGCTTTTTGGAACTGCTGGTGTAGACCCATTATGTACAATGTATCAAGAGAATCTACTACGGTTGCTCCCAGACCACCAAAGCTATTAACGCCATCCTTCGTCTGTGGCTGACACGAGAAGTACATAACATATTGGCTGCGTCAGGCTTACATGAATGGTAACAGAACAATATATTTTTTCAGTAAAAGGGAAAAACATCATTGGTACTTGAAGAAAGCTAAACATCAGTAACCTTGAGCTGTAGCTCACTTCCATATTTTAGAATTAGAACTAGAACTAGAACTAGAAAGGGAAAAAAAAAAAAGGTAATGGTTTGCCCACTTCTCCACTTTCCCCACAATGGTCAATTCCATTTTAATTTGTCGAACCCCACTCAAAGTCTCAAATCTTGTATTTTGATTCCCAAAATATGCAAAGAGTTATTCTAACTTGAGTTTTTAAGCTTCTCCATGTTGAAAAAATTAAAAATTAAAAATTTTAAAAAAGTGGAATATGAAAGAAAATTGAAAATAAATTCAAAAGGGTGCCTTTATGGATGTATCGGCACCAATACGATCTCAAGATTAATTTAGCAAAATGCGAGATTATGGTGTCAATCTTGGCAAGGGTTGTTGGATGTAAGACCAGTGCCCTTCCAACAACCTTCTTAGATTGCTGCCAAGCTTATGCTGCTAGATATCGATATAAGAGGGTGTGTAGTCAAGCCCAAAAACATATAATATGGAGTGCATCATGTTGCATTGGACAATATGGACCTGTCTCATCTGATTTTTTTATCCCAAAAAAAAAATGAAAATTATCAAGAGAATAGCGTGTGTTTCTAACATGTATTCAATGTAGAGAGATTATATGTAGAGAGCGTTGTTTTGTCTTTTTGCAGTGCATGCATAGATTCTTCTTAAACTCTAATGCAAAAAAATCATATTACAAAAGTCTCATATAAATTTTTTTTTTAAAAAAAACATTAACATGAGGATATTTAAGATAAGAGAGAACGATTTTCATGGAAGTGATAAAGAAAGCAATATCATGAAACAGAGCTAACAGACCTGAAGTTCATCTTGACCCCAGGCATACTTCTCGTAAGAGGTCCATGCGTGAAGCATAGCTTCTTTCACTTTCTCTCTTCGCTCACTATCAATGGGATCATCAACATGACTCTTCTTGGTGGATTCGCTAAATTTGCCACCCAGGTCGATGTTTTGACCCGCATCACTCAAAATTTTCTTTAACTCATTCAACTGCATGAATTGTATACAACTTCAGTCAATATGGCTCAGTCCACTAATTTGAAAAGGGGAAAAAAAGAAACTTGAAATATTATATGATGTGTCGGGAAGCCAATGTTCAGTAATTTGAAAAACACAAAATGGCACTGATATTGCTAACAACAACAACAACAGCAATAAAAGCCTAATTCTGTACAAATGAAAGAAAATGCTATAAATCTTGCCTGATTCTGAAGTTGGCTCAGTTCCACTTTTAGTACAGAAACCTCTACCTGCCAATTAAAATGAAGTAGTTAACATAAAGAAACTCATCGACAAAGTACTTCTACTGATTTTTCGTTCAGCTGTAGCAAGAACTGTTATTCTGACAATCGAAAACACACACTGGCCTCTTCCTTAAAGGGCCTAAACTGCAGCGAAAGGGGGGAAAAGGCCCTATAATTCAAAATCCACATATACACGCAAAACGTCCCACAAGAATAAGAGTACTTCAACTACATATGTAATCAGGATCTCACAAGAGTAGGATTCAAATCCGACTTTCCCAACACAGGCAAGTGTAGGTGAGAGGCCTTGTGCCATGCATCAGGCAGGCCCCACAGCATACATCTGGTGTCCCAAAAATTCACTTCAGTCTGTTTATCATCCGGGCCAAGTGTTTTTCACATATGAGCCACTGGTCAATTCTTTTCAACCGTCCATTCTCTTCATGCATGTGTGACAAGACAAACCAGATTTTCAGGCCAATGACGCATACAAAGTATGGCCGGCCTGATGAACAGACCAGCCTGATTTTCAGGCCATGGCCCACACAAAGTACGGCCCACATGATGAAAAGTGCGGATTTCTCACAAGCATGCCAAGACCTATCGTGCAGTAAAAAGTCAAAACTTTCTACAACTCAATTTTCTGAAACCTGAACAGAATTGAGGACTTCAAAACACAATTGCAGAGATCACTTAGAAAAGAGAAAATCGGATCACAGAAGGAGAAAACAGACGACTTCAAAGAAAGATATAACTCGTCGGACCTCATGTTCTGTGGTAAGAGTCTGCCGGTCCCAGATGACGACCGAAGCGGCGACGAAGGCGATGAACAGAAGTGCCAACCGTTTGGGGCGTTTTAGGTAATACGAGGGGTGGAGATACCGCCAGCCGCTCGACGAAGATCGGGTTCGGGCCATCGTCAGATCGAGACGAGAGATCTACGGAGATCTTCTGCTCGATTTCTCGTTCAAACGGATCTGGAAGATAAGGAGAAGGGCAGCGATCTTTCGCTCATCTTCTGTTTGATGGAACGTCTCTGGGAGCCTCTGCTTTGAAGATATCTAATCTAGGCTTCTTCAGCTTCTTCTCAGTCGTTGGTCGTCGCAGGGACTGTTGAAATTTATTGACGCCATGTACTTAGCTTAGCTAACGTGCGCCGCTCGAGGGGAGTTTGATAACCGTGCGTCCTAACCCCCCCTGTTTCCAGCTGGGAACGGGCAGCAGTGACCACCGTGATGTATGGGTCTTATCCACACCGTCCATCCATACTTTTCCCAAGTATAAACTCAAAAATGAGGCAGATCAAGGCTCAAGTGGACTACATAATGGGGATTAAACTCTCACAGATGAAAACCTCTCGCTGGCACAAAAGTTTTGGATGGAGCTAATATTTATGATTTCTCTTCGTCCAGGTATATTTAACTTTATTAACAGGTTCGATGGAAAATAAACATCATGGTGGGCCTTATTGCTGACAAAATCTGGGTCACTCTCCATTAGGACGCTCGGACTCTGAACTGCTTCAGAGACCTAAACCTGCACAACTGTGGTGAGTAAAGGAGACCCTGGCTTAAACAAGGGACCTTCCAATGCCTAAGTCAGGTCAAGGGAATCTGGGTCTAAATTCAATTGTAGAAGGAGAGTGTGAGATGTTGCGTACCCGTTTACTTTCCCCAAGATGTTATTTATACCTTATCGCCTAAGGTGGGCACGTCTGCATAACTCGGCGTATCTTAGGGCATGATGGGCATATCCGTCTAACTAGGTGCATCTTGGAGCATTGGCCTCATCTTACGGGTGATTCGGCTACCCAGTCGTTGCATGGTCTTGCAGACGTAGATGGTTGAGTAACCGTCGTCAATCGTGTGATAGTGAGATACTTCACGGTCTTCCTCATTAGTGGAAAAGGTCCGAGTCCTAAACCGAACACCTCGGCATCAGATCGTTTCGAGCCGACAGCTTCAACCTCGGATCATTCCAGGATTCCGCTCTAACCTCCAGCAAACCGACTCAGCCTCGGATCATACCGTATGGGGCTTCAGAACACAACAGTCGTCGAATCGGATGTTCATCCTTCGCCTATACAACTCCAAGCTTAGTTTTAAGCCCTGAATTGGCTCCGGATTATCTCAGACCTCGGAGCTGAGGCGTCTCTGGTCTTCCTATAACAGAAGCCCCCTACTCTCTGAGTTTACTACTCTCCGAGTTCGAACACGGACTCAAAGAGTAAGTATATGCGAAAGATTGGTAGTTTCCTCTGTTGCGTCCCCAACACGTGCAGTTGTAATCATGGCTTTCATATTCAAAAGGCTACATCCACGGGGCTTTTTGTTTGCGGGTTATCCTCGAACAAATACGTGGCGACAGTTAGGATCTCGAATTGTCAGAGACATTATGAGGGACCACCACGTAAGCCATGAAGGGCGACTAAGCGACGCTTTCACTGCTCGAAGCTCGTCGCCAAATGCTAGAGGCACGTGACTTGGCAATGCTCAGACCAGTGGCCTCCAGCCACGTGTCCTATGAAGTCGGCTTGCGACAATTCGGCTGCGGTCATCGTATCTCACCATTAATGCAAGAATTATCCACGGGTTATAAAAATCTCAGCGCTTATAGGCGCTCACATTTTCGCTTTCTGAATTCATGTTACTGTGTGCTACCTGAGGAGGCAATTTCCGGCGATTGCGACCTGCAGGAGAGGCGATTCCGGCCGATCAGTAGTTTCCGGTAGAAGCAATTTTCAGTGACAGTCCGGTGGGTCCTCCCTCTCGTTTCCGGTTTTCCCTTATTTCTTTCGCTTCTGTGGGATGTCGGACGATTTAGATATGGTCCGAGGCGATTACGCCTTCAAAGATGACTCAGGGCAGGGAAGCTCGGACGATAGAAGAGAGGCCTCCGAAGGCCCCCTTGAAGTAGTACCCCTCTTCCCTTTGCCCAAGAGGGGCAAAGAGGCAGGGGCTCGGACACCCTGCAAAGGCGAGAAGAAGGCCTCCCGAGCCCCTCGAGATTTGACGGAGCGGCACTACGGAGATGCTTGCGAGCGGATGGACTGTAGAGACCATCCCGAAAGGCTCTGTACTGGTCGAGTCTTAGATGGGATGGATCCGATCAGAGTTCGAGATCCCTGACTCCGTGCGGATATAAGCGCCAAAGTCCCTCGATACTGCCGGAGCTCCTGCTAAATGAGAAATCGCGATCTTCCTCTGCGCGCTGCAATGTGGGCTCCGACTTCCCATGCATTCCTTCGTCCGAGCCCTGACAGCCTACTTGGGACTGGCCTCAGGCCGGTTTACCTTCAATGCTTATAGAGTTTTGATATCTTCATACATCATCCGGCGCCGTGTCGGGAACCCGGAACCAACACCAGAAGAGCTGATAAGTTTATACTTGATCAAGCACGATAGCCAAGAACCATGGTACTATTTTGCGACTCGCGGCAGCAAAGACTCAGAGCTGGTCCTACAACTTCCATCCTCTAATAAGGATTAGAATAACAAGTGGTTTTGGGCTTCAGGCGAGTGGGAAGCGCCAGCAGTGGAGCTCAGGAACCTAAGGACTCGGGTTCCTACCTAATGTACCCTTCCAGGTCATATCCTGAACAGTCTTTTCGTAATGCTTCCTTATTTGTTGTGGTTTGATCAAAGTCTTCATTTCATCTTTGTAAATTTCCTGAGGGGCTCGCCTCTCGTCACCTCGGACTAAAAGAATCAGATCGCCAAGGTTAGGGCGCGTTCAGAAGACCTACGCTCCTGGTCGGTCCTGCTCACTACTGATAATCTTTATCGGTCCGGGCTCTGCAAGTCCAAGTCACTCCCTACTTCATTCAGTAAGTGCCCCTTTATTGTGATGGAATTGAAGGTCTCTCGGCTCGGACATTAACTCATTGTCCTGTGTGTAGGCATGGTAGAAGCCTCTGGATCTCGGAAGAGGAAGGTCGCTCCGTCCGTCAAGGAGATGCTAAGGGCCAAACCGCGGACAAAGACAACTGTTCGAAGGAGGCATCCCGATGAGGGCCCCTCGGCCCCAATTTTTGTTGCTACAGCTCCGGCTCCAGCTTCAATTTCTGTCGCTGCAGCTCCGACTTCAGCTGCTGCAGTTTCAGCACACATCATTGTCGGGGTCGCAGTCGATAACGCTCTGGTTCCAATTCCCCCTCTAGTCGTCACCCCTCGCGTTCCTAATGCACCTACACCAACCTCCGAACCTTGCATAGCCATTCCATCTTCTTCAAATGGGAGGAGGCCATTCGGATGACCGACGCGATGCTCTCTCCTCCCGAAATCGGGGATGACCCCAGAGCTAGGGCCTAAGCTTCAGCAGGCAGCGGGACCGGGGCAGGGGGAGCGATGGGGTCAGCTCAAGTCGGAGATAGTGGGGACGGCCTTCTGTCGGGCTATCATGTGTCAGGGTTGGTTCACTAGGCTGCGAAGCATGCTCCGGAGAAGGAGATAGCAGCCCTTCTTACTAAGTTGGAGGAGTCTTTCGTCAACGATATGTCCTCCGTTTTCTACTCAGTATTTTACTAACCTTTCCTGTCTTGATCCTCTTCTCATCATGTCTGTATGCTTATATTATTTATTATTATATATATTTTGACTCAGTCTGTCCCGAAGTTCCTGATGACTCGAGAGAGGTTGAGGGAGCTCACGCGGAAGGACAATGAAATAACGGCTATCGGGGACGAGGTTGGGACTCTCCGAGAAGAGGTTGCCTTCCTCCGGATAGAGCAAGCGAAATTGCGCCGACAGCTCGATGATGGAAAAGCGTGAGAGTTGCAACTTTAAGGGGTCATGGAAGACCTTCAAGCACGATGCACTACTGCCGCAACTGAGCTGACCGGAGCCAGGGCCCACGATGACTCGCTTGCAAAGGATAATGCTCGACTGGGAAACGCGCTTAAGCGAACCAAGGCCGAGGCAGCGAAAGAATTGAGTCGGGCGGTAACGTATGCAAAAGAAGCTCAACGGGCTGAAGACGAGGCCTCCCTGACCTTGGCGGTGGCCGCTACAGTGGGCGCGCTCAAGTCCTCGGAGAGGATCGCCGAAGCTACCAAGTTTTATAACTGCGGCTTTGACGCGTGCATTGATATGGTCCAAGAGCTCTATCCGGACCTCAACCTTGAGCCCCTACTACTCGAGGATGTAGGGGAGAAACTAGCTGGAGACGTCTGCCCGGACCCAGTTCCCGCCTCTCAGCCTCCTCCGACTGAATAGTTTCTGACATTCCCTCTTCTTTAACTATTTTAAATGGTAGTTTTATTATTGAATTGGATGGATAATTTGGTGGATGATTTTTAACCCTCTAGAGAGGGAGTGATATGACACAGTTGATTTTTGGATGATGATTACACTGACGATCACTAGATGTTAAGTTGTTAATTGACGAGCTGACTCCTTAGCAGGTCGGCTCATCCCAAGGTCGTCTTCCCGTACTTAGGGGAGACCCCTTGATTATTTCGTAGAATCTTGTGAAGTTGACATTATTAGGACCGACTCCCTGAGGGGTCAATCCCCCCATGAATGGCGAGCGGCTTTTCGTAGATCCGTTGGTCGTACAGCAAGTCTAATCCTTCACTAAGGAATCGGGTCGTCCATGGACTTTTCTCCTAAATATGAGGGGATCCCTTGATGAATTTTCGTGGGTTAACGTACTAACCCCTTCTCTAAGGGATTAGTCCGTTGAGTCGGCCTCTTGCTTGTGAGAGGTAATTTTTGCAGTTTGTCGATAAGTCATTCAAGTAGATATGTAGAAACATAAATTTTATTGAAAGCTTTAAGAAACTAGCTGCTCCGAGGTGTACACTTATTGAGGGCCTTCAGCGGCCAGTACGTCTGTAACGCCCTAAAAATCGGGGGTCGAGCAGGAGCCCAATTCCCGAGTTCCAATGCATCACTTATGCAACATAGAAAATAATGATTAAATGTTGTCCGTATTAGTGCATGAAGCGTAAATGAGATTATACCAAAACAACATATTATACTCCAGAGACAAGTAAAATTGTAAGTGGAAGACTATGATAGATATATAAAATATATAAACTGTTGTAAGTCTCCAGAGTGTGATAATGTTACCAGGTTAAATAATTAAATGTACAATTCCAAAATATACAAAAAGTGTAATGTCATCTATTCAACATCCCATAAATTTTCGTCGATCAGGACACGGCTCACATGAACCCACCTGAAAACTCATGTAAGAGAATGCCTCCTCATCATCCTCGAAGTCTGGCTCCGACTCGTAGGCATTACCACCACCTGCAACTAAGACAGAGTCTGGTTGGTGTGTACAACACTGTCCCGTAACGTGGGAGTGAGTGAAGTGGAACTATAAAGCAAAGGTTAACATGTTATTAATTCAGTCAAGCAGTAATGATAAGGCAATACAACAAGCATTTCTAAGTACTCTAGTTAATGCAAGAATGATATGTATAAATGATGCATGCCCTCGCCTACACTCCCTCTGCGATCTTCATCTCACGGTCGCAACATGTCAGTCACTTCCTCAGTGCTTTACTCCGACGCCAACGGCACATGCAATGCGGTACATGAGTGTGATTACCAAGTTCTTATCAGTCCTATTTCATACAGCAAGATTGGAAAACTAAGGTACCTCTCTTATATCATTTCTCAAACAATGATCCATTCTAGGGTCGTCAGTCCCAGTAAATCTCATACGATATTGCAGTTCTAGGTCACTACAAAGGGCTCGTCACCTCGATGCAGTGTAGGCCTAGTTTATACTCTAATTGCTGCAGAAAGGCTCGTCGCCTCAACCCAGGCTTAGAGTATGCTCGAGGTCACTACAAAGGGCTCGTCACCTTATCAGTATAGGCCGACAGCTCGAATACAGTGTCTCATACCACCGTATTCAGCTCATGAGCCTGTATTGCTCACTGGACACTACGGGGAGGCTCGTCGCCCCAGTGTAGGCCGACAGCTCGACCACGATATCCCATATCACGATGTCCGGCTCATGAGTCTTAGCGAATCGAGGTACCAAGGTTAACGGGGTTTCCACTGGTGAGATTGGTACCTCAGGTTTAAGTGGTAGCGTCCATACATGGTGAACATACATCGGGTCAATCGGGTTACTTGACGAGCTCGACTGGTACGAGCGTACCTCAAGTTAATCAACATGAAGTGCGTAAGCACCCCGTGTGGCCTAACCACTGTCGACAACCCCAAGTACGGTTCGGATTCATCGAACACGTCCTGTGTGGCGAAAAGACTTCAGCTACTAACTCGGAAATCATTACCGATCGCCTGGACTACGTCGTAGCCCCAAACACACTCCAAGCAATTGTGTATGCATGTAGTAGCTAGAGATAGTATATGACAACTAAAATCAAATATGAATCTCATTTGAGCATTTCAACGAACACATAGTGTACATGTTAGCATATATAGACATTTCAACAGTAAATCACATAGTAGTAAGATAGGTTATATAAAGGAAACTCTAACTATGTATAAGGGGATTGAGAATCCCATCTCAGCACCCTTATTAAGTACATTACACCTAGCATTTTCTCATTCAGGCATTTCATCAAACACTTAGACTACACATATCTATGTACATGTAATGTATTAGTTTTAACATATATTATGACAAGTCCTTTCACAAAGGAGTTGTCACACATACAACCATCATATATATACACTAAGCATGACAAGCATAAATGCAAATTCCAAATTCATTCGAATATTATAACAAACACTTGGAATGCATTTTAATCAACATAACTTACATACATATGTAATATACGGGAAACATCTAATCTAAGCACATGTGATAGCGATCAAGTCAGTCATAAATCATTAACTGACATTGAAGGCCTTGAAAACCATAACCTAAACATATATAGTCTGCACCTTTCGCCGGTAGACTCCTAACGAACTCAGTTTAAACATTAAGCCTTTGTCTACGGCACAATGACAACCTATAACATGAAATAAGTTAGCCAGTACACCATCTAATCTATTTAGATCTCTTAAACAGCTTACGGTTAGGATTTCTTACCCAAGTATGGAGTCGAAATCACCGGAAAAGCGATACAGATGTAGTGGTGAAGCACGTGGAGCGTCAGGGAAGCATCCCAGAAGCAAACGCTAACTCTCTCTCTCATTTTCTCTCTCTTTCCTTCTCTCTTTTCTCTTTTCTCTCTCTTAGGGCTGAAAATTCGTATGGCATGAGAAAGAGAGGGGGTTTAAGGCCCTTATATAGGCCCAGAACTGATCGGAATAGCCCCGGGGTCATGGTATACTTAGGTTATAGCTAAATAAGGGTTGTTTCAATCAAACGGAGCACTTCTGGAGGCCCCCTTTCTGCGTGCGGTAGGACTTAAGTTCCCTGACATTGGATCTAGGTTGAGTTACGTTTTTGGTCCGATCGAATTTACAAATCGACTGTGGCGGACCAGTTTCGGTTCAACGGTCACCGCCACTCGATCAGGGCCACAAGTACACTGACCTGTGTATGAAAATTTTCCTGATCCGGGGGTGTATTTGGGTCAGATTTTGACGGTCTGAATCCTTATATTTGGCCTGCAAGTGAACGACTCAATTCACTTAAATCTGAGCACGTTTCCTAAAGATATTCGCGTTTCTCACACACTTTGCTCCGGGCTCAAGTTATGCGTTTTTGAATACTATCTGGATTTGATTTTTGAGATGGTTGTCAAGCCCAACAAAGCGGTCATAACGATTTAGTTTCGCAGTAATCGGACTTTCGACGCGCGGTCCAGGTCCAATACGAAGTTTCGTGCTGCTCCCGAGAGCAACTGGGTTTTGAGATTGATCCTAGATCATAGGGTAATGCAGCGTCAATGATTCTGCAAGTTTCGAGTCTTGTAATTCGTATTTAAAGTGATTAGTGTTAATTTCACAGGTAACCTAATTTAACACTTAGTTAATTTCGTCTAATTTCTAAAGGATTTAGTCCTGTGTGATTTCTGCCTGAGGTGATACTCGAGTCTTTGTACGAACTTTTCCGAGACGTTACAACGTCAGTGGTAGTAGATTTTCAGATGCTCTGCATTCCAGGGGTAGGGGAGCTGACATCCTTCGAAATCTTCTAAGTGGTAAAAGTCAGGCTTGGCCGATCGGATCACGCAGTAGGGCCCCTCCGATTTGGGTCCGAGCGCCCCAGCCCCCGGCTCTGCAGTATTCTGAAACACTCGACGAATGACCAAGTCTCTTGGACAAAATCGCTAGGTCTTGACTTTGAAGTTATAGAATCGTGCTACTTGTTGATGTCGAGCAGCGACTCGGAGTCTGGAGACATCTCTAGTTTCTTCGGGTAGGTCCAGATTAGCTGCAATCTGCTCGACATTCTGACCTTCCTGATAGTTCTTGACCGAGGCTGTAGGGAGGCCAATCTCGACCGACACCATTGCCTCCGAACCGTAGGAGAGTGAAAAAAGGGTTTCCCCAGTAGATGATTGAACCGTAGTCCTATAAGCTGGGAGGACGAATGGGAGCTCCTCGGCCTAGTTGCCCTTCGCTTTCTCTAATTTTATTTTGAAATGGTGCTTGATGACTTTGTTGACTGCCTCCACTTGCCCATTGGATTGCAGATGCCGAGGCGAAGAATACGTGTTCGAAATGCCGAGCCCTCGACATATGCCTCGAAACTTATCATTATCGAATTGCCTGCCATTATCGGATACGATAGTGCGCGGGATTCCAAACCGGCAGATGATGTTCTTCCAAACAAAGTCAATTATCTTTTGCTCTGTGATTTTTGCAATAGGCTCAGCTTCGGCCCACTTGGTGAAATAGTCAACTGCAACAATAGCGAACTTGACCTGTCCTTTCCCACTGGGCAGAGGTCCGATAATGTCGATCCCCCATTGGACGAACGACCACGGCCCACTCATGGGGGTCATCTCTTCCGCAGGTTACCTCGGCACGGCCGCATATCGCTGACACTTATCGCACCTCTGCACGTAGCTCTTTGAATCCTCCCTGATGGTCGGCCAGAAATATCCTTGACGAAGTATTTTCAGAGTTAGGGCCCGACCACCAAAATGATTTCCACAGATGCCCTCGTGAATCTCCTGAATCACGTAGTCTGCTTCATCGGGTCGGAGACACCTGAGGTAGGGCTATGAATGCCCTTTCTTATACAAGATCACATCTAAGACTATGTATCATGCGGCTCTGACTCTCAGGCGCCTTGCCTCCAACCTGTCCGAGGGGACCTCACCAGATGTGAGGTAATTGTAAATCGGGTCCATCTAGCTCGATGTGACTTCTACCGGGTTAACCGTTTCTTGCTCTGTTCGATCAATGCTTAGATGTTTTATAAACTTTACAGGGACGACCTGAGGAATCTTTCCCTCCATGGCTGAGGCTAGCCTTGCGAGGGCGTTAGCCCTGTAATTCTCTGTTCTTGGTATCTGATTGATAGTACAGCTCTCAAACTTCTTTATAAACTTTCTGGCCTCGGCCAGATAAGCTACCATCCTGGACTCCTTGGCCTCATATTCAGTGGAGATGTGATTCACCACTAACTGAGAGTCGCATTGCGTCTCGAGGGACTGGACCCCCAGATTGGCCGCCAGTCTGAGCCTAACTAATAAGACTTCATATTCCGTCTCATTGTTAGATGCCATGAACCATAATCTAATTGCGTACTGGATAGGTGTATAGTCGAGCACTCGTCCATAAAGAGGGTCTACCTCGGTTCTGACTTTGTATCTTGTTTCGTTGGAGGAGCGTGCGAATGAGTTGCTTCTGTTTCGGTGCTCGTCTCCTATAGATTCGGGGCGGTGAACTCTGCAATAAAATCAGCCATTGCTTGGTCGGAACTGAATATCGAACTCCCCGAGTTCAATTGCTGACTTAGTTAGCTGACTGCTGACAAAATCTGGGCCACTCTCCGTTCGGACGCCCGGACTCTGAACCGCTTTAGAGACCTAAACCTGCACAACGGTGGTGAGTAAAGGAGACCCTGGCTTAAACAGGGGACCCTCCGATGCCTAAGTTAGGTCAAGAGAATCTGGGTCTAAATTCAATTGTAGAGGGAGAGTGCGAGATGTTTCGTATCTGTTTGCTTTCCACAAGATGCTATTTATACCTTATCGCCTAAGTTGGGCACGTCCGCATAACTCGGCATATCTTAAGGGCATGATGGGCATATCCATCTAACTAGGCGCATCTTGGGGCATTTGCCTCATCTTACGGGTGATTCGGCTACCCAGTCGTTGCATGGTCGTGCAGACGTAGGTGATCGAGTAACCGTCGCCAATCGTGTGATAGTGGGACACTTCACGACCTTCCTCATTAGTGGATTTCGGTCCGAGTCCTAAACCGAACACCTCGGCATCAAATCGTTTTGAGCTGACAGCTTCAGCCTCGGATCATTCTAGAATTCCGCTTTGACCTCTAAGCGGACCAACTCAGCCTCAGATCATTCCAGAATTCCGCTCTAACCTCCAGGCGGACCAACTCAGCCTCGGATCATACCGTTCGGGGCCTCGGAACACAACAGTCGTCGAATCGGATGTTCATCCTTCGCCTATATTTTTTCCTATGGTGTGGTCCACTTGAGCCTTGGAACTGCCTCAATTTTGGACTTCTGTCCTGAAATGATATGAAAAAATTTGATGTACGGTGTAGATAAGACCCATACATCACGGTGGCTACTCAAAGCTGCTGCCCGTTCCTAGTTGGAGTCGGGCGGAGGTAGGACGCAATCCATCTCCTGACTTATGAGCCATGGGGACTCGGGGGAGGAGATGCGCAGGGTTTGTCGTATCTAATCGTGCGCGCCCCGGCGGGTTCGGATTAGGTACTACCCCGCCTGTTCCGAGCTCGGGACAAGCAGAGGCTCTGAGGGCCATTGAGGAGCCACTGTGATGTATGAAATTTATCCACACCGTTCATCCATTTTTACATATCATTTTAGTTCATGAAGCCAAAAATGACGAATGTCCAATGCCCAAATGGACCACACAGTAGGAATTAAATTCCTATTGTTGAAAATTTCTCAGGAACTACAGAAGTTTTGGATCAAGACAATATTTGTTTTTCGCTTCATTCAATTGTATATGACCATATCAATAGGTTAGATGGAGAATAATTGACACAGTGGACCCCAAGAAGGTTTTAATGGTGGGCGTCCTTAGTACCACTGCTTCATGTGGTGTGGTCCACTTGAGCCTTAAATCTACTTTATTTTTTATTTATCCATCTAAAATGATATGGAAATATGGATGGACGGTGCGGATAAAACTCATAAATCACGGTGGCCCTTCAATGGCCCTTCGGAGCCTCTGCCTGTTCCGAGCTCGGAACAGGCGGGGGTACTACTACCTAATCCGCGCTCGCCTCGGCTAGCTAGCACACTGCCGGGTGCCACGCTAACGTGCGCCGTGGCTTGGTGGAGGTTCGCGGCGCGCGATAATGACGAGCAAGGACAAGGAGGGCAGTGTGCAGTGTTCGGGCTTAGATATCAAACAGGACGTGGATTCGGCACTAACCCGGAATATAAAGACGGACGGTCAAGTCAAGGGCTGTGGGATCCACAGTGATATATGTGTCTTATCCAAGCCTTCCATCCATTTTGAAATATCATTTTAGTGTATGGACTCAAAAATGAAGCACGTCAAATGCTCGAGTGTACCACACCAAAGGAAGCAGTGGTGAAGTGACCCCACCCTTGAAACGTTCCTAAGGCCCACCGTGATGTTTGTTTGCCATCCAACCTGTTCATAAGGTCACATAGACATGGATGAAGGGAAATCTTCACCTAAAACGATTCTTCAAAATTGATGAACGGTATGGATAAAAAACATACATTACAGTGGGCCACACCCCTGACAGGACGGTTCGTCTCTGGGTAGGTCCCGGTGGGGGTAGTACCCAATCTGCACCAATCATACGGTGCGTTGAGGATTTCCATTTGTATTAGTGGGGCCCACGTCTCAGTGATCTAAGCCATTGGTATGGTGGGCCTCCAAGTATATATGCCTGTTGCGCAAAATTTCCCCAGAAACGAAAGTCGTAGATACAGACCATTTGGCCAATGAAAACTATTGCTGTATTTTCATTTTTAACCGTTCTTCTGGGATAATTTAGAGCCTACACACTGTGGGCCACAACATCAACGGCTTGAATCACTGGATCCTGGGCCTGACTTGTACAAGCTGGAAACCTAACGTTAGTGTACATTCTCTTCGCACGAGCATCGTGCAATACCTCGGACTAATCAGAACTGGATTATGCAATGCTCGCGTCGGAGGTTTATTCCGTACGTCGCGCTGTTAGTTTGTAGGTCCATGATTCAGTAATCTAAACCGTTAGTATAAGGGGTCTCCCCGTGGATAGCCCTTGCATTAAAAATCCTCCAGATTAAAAGATCTCAGCCATGTAATGTTTAGCTTTTTCCTGGTTGAGTGTGAACTACCGTTATATTCCATTCTCAACCGTCTATTTCTTGGCCACCTACTGAAGGGTAGGGTCTTCTCCGATCTACGAGATTTTATCATATGAGTCATCCACAGAAAGACCCATCAAATCAACGGTTGCATCGACAGAACCTCAGGCCCAGATTATAACTGAAAGCAAGAACAGTAGTCCGTGAACGCGCGAACCGAGTATTTTATCATACCTCTAGCTTCGGTGCATCCTAGACAGTGGGGCCCAACGTGATGTATGTGTCTTATATCCACACCGTCCATCCGTTTCGCCAGAAAATTTTAGTGTAGATATATGAGCTCAAAAATGCAGAAGATCCAAATCTCAGTATGCAATCCGCTGCGTGAATGTTTCAACTGTAGTCACTGAATCCCTACTATTCCCTCTCGTATGGCCCACTTGAGTTTTAGATTTGCCTAATTTTTTGTCTCATGTCCTGTGATTGTCTCACAAAACAGATGGACAGGGTGAATTTATCTCAAACATCACGGTAGGCCCCACATAGCATTCCAACGCAGGAACTGCCTGCAAAAAGCTTGCACAGGAAACCCGCTTCCGGTCGGTGGTGGAAAAGCTCCATGGGCCCCACCATAACGTACGTGTTTTAGAATCTCTGTGAGGAGTCGAGAGAAGATCCGTGGATTCAGAGTAATTATCCTCTTGAGGAAGATATTGATCAATCTCATCACGTCCATCCCTGCGTCAACATCTGACCAACTTCACGACATCGATCAGATGGTGATGAGATCCGCCTACAACGAACCTCACATATACATTCCTTTGCATGAATATGGAAGTCTGTTAATCCATTCATTTCCTAGAGTGGTCCAATAGTGAGTAAATCAACCTGATTTCTAGGCCAGGGTATCCCCACATGGTTGATGATAGACGGCCAGAATGCCCCACACGTGTGCCACATGTGGAGTTGTGTACAGGGGCTAGAAATCTTCCCCCCGGCTCCCGAGAGAAAATAATATAAGCGACACGCATCTTTGTACAGTAAGCATGCAGATTTCCAATTCTGACACGTAGGGTCCATTATTCTGCAATCCTGACCACTGTTCTTCTGTATTCCACCATGGGTGGGCCATACTTCTAAAATCTCCAAGACTGGAAGATCCTATCTACCAATAAAAGGACTATTTTTTCAGCTGAATGTGAATGACTGCTGTATTTCTTATCTTAACCATCTGTTTTAGGCCACAAATCAAAATTACGACTGTTCCATAGGAGGAGCTTCTGAGGCATGGTCCATCAATGCACGGAAGCAACAGATCAGTGGTCTAGATTACAGGATCATGGGCCCCACTTGTCAGAATTAAAAACACACATATGCTGTACAAAGACATGGGTTGAATATCTTCTAGTTCTCTTCTGGGATCCTCCAAATTGAAACTTCTGAACTGCCGCAATACGTTTTTTGAAACTTCCAAGAAGCTGTTTATGTAATCCTTACCAAGCACAAGCTGAGAAATTTGAAAATCCCATTACATATCTTCGAATTGCGGGACGAGCAGCTGCCTCTTCAACACCTCGTTCTCCTTCCTCAGTTTCATTATCTTCTGCTTCAATGTCTCCACATGGCGGTTCGAAGTCGATTCCCACTGCTGGTCCGCCTGCTTCGTTTTGCAAATCATCACTGCATCAAACCAAAATAGTAATCAGGTAGCAGCTGAAAATCAAGATGGACTTGTTGGGTGCATTTGGACACAGTTGTGTTTGGTTGCAATTACTAGTCCAATCACAAGAAAATGACCAAATTGCAATTTCCTACCCACCTTTCATATTGAAAGACCATCTGTCGTGTTTGGATGCACTGCTGAATTGAATTACAATTATTACTAACAAAGTGTAATGTTGCATTTTTTGCTTCCTGGTATTCATATTGAGTCTGGGTTCCAAATTGAAATTGTATTACTTCCGAGTTGGGGTAGCAACTGGACTTGAATACCACCTCTTTAGAAATCTCTTCATTGAACTGATTTTTGCAATTCAGTTCACTTCTGCATCCAAACATGCCATTGTTATACAGATTCTCTCATGAAACTATATTCATACAACCATTGGAACTGTTTAGCTGAGAAATGATCTCCTGAAGCCAAATCAAAATTCGACAGCTCAAATTGTAAAAGAGGAATTATAGGGTCCTCATCAGCGATCTTATACAGGTGGGGCGTATGATTTGGTGATCCAATCTGTTGGTCTGTTTGACCCAAATGGAGGCGGCCAAGAACTCTCCAAGAATGGAAGAACTTAAAGCTTTGATATTTGGCTCCTTTTCCCATTGAATGTGGTCTGTTGTTGTGTTCTTTCTCTTGAGTGTCTTCATAGGTCACTGTATCAAAGTGTTGGGATCTTCTTTGAGGGTAACCTCCATCCATCAAGAGACAAAGCGGTTTGGATCAACAAACCATGGGTCCCACATGTACAAAGTCCAGAACGTTAGAAAACATTACGTTTGCTAATGATCAAAACTCTACTGACTGTAAAATCAGAACATACATTGTGAGGATTCCTGCCCATATATTCTAAACAAACAAAACAGCTATTTTAAGATATGGGCTACCTTATTCTCACATGACACATCAAATCCTAAGAAATGATTTTAGCATTAAAGTGGCCTAAATGCCTTAGGTATAGGCATTTGCGTGCTTTTATCAATAGCTTTTACCTGAAAAGTGGGGTAAATGCCATAAGAATTGGCATTTAGGCACCTTTACTTAAAAGAGTTTTAATTTGAAAAGCAGACAAAATGCCTTAGGGATTCGCATTCAGGTCCTTTTAACTAGTGTCTTAACTTGGAAAGTGGGCCAAATGACAAGCATAAGCATTTAGATGCCTTTAACTAGAGTTTTAAATTGAAAGTATAAATGCCCAAGGTTAGGCATTTAGGTGCCTTAAATTAGAGTTCTAACATTAAAATTGAGCTAAATGCCTCAAGATTGGCATTTAGGAGCATTTACATAGTGGTTGAACTTGAAAAGTGGGCAAAATCCCTTGGATGGGCATTACAGTGTGACGAGGACATCCGCGCCCGTCCGTTCGAGTGTACGCAAGGAGGAGGCCAGCACTGGTGTCCTTATGGTTGGATGACCTGTACATGGGGTCTGCTAGGCCTGGATCTTCATGAGCATCTTCATGAGGAGCATCGGGCCGTTGATCTTCATCGATATATCATTTTGACTGTTGGATCGCAATCGGGACCATCATCAACATCGGATCATGATCGTGACCACTTGTGGGGCCTGATGGATGATAGATAGGCCATTCATTGGTGTAAGGTTGATCTTAGGATTTCTTTTATAGTTTGATTTATGTTTTGGAACATTTATGAGAGATGTATTACGTTTTTTTCTTAGAATAGGGTGATTTAGTAGAAGTACACTACACAGGGTTGTTCTTGTAATTTTCAAAACTCGCTGCGACTATAAAAGAAAGGGGGGGCGTGTGACCTCTCTATGGTAGATTATCTTCTTCAGAAACTCTATTGTTTTCTCTCTTTCAGCAATGTAAAGACAAGTTCCAAGCGATTTGGAACAAAGATCGACGCGAAGCCCTTCTTCAATTACGAGAGTACGAAGCTTCCAACTATTGTTCATAGCTTATCTTCTCCATCCAATGTATTCCTTTAAGTTTTTCATCTTCTCTATTCCAAACCTCCAAAACCCTTCTAAAAAACCTTCCCCATTCTTCCGCTTAACCTTCTCCATCTAAACCCCATCTTTGAGAACCCAGACCCTAGCCCCCAAGCCCCACACATGTGACCGTACGACCACATACGTGTGAAGCCTTAGCCTGGTTCGTGTAGTGTTGATGTAGGACCGATGCATGAACTAAGTAACATGTGAGATCAGATAACCGAATTAAGATATTTAACAAAAAAACACAAACGTCGCTATATTCATCACAAATATCATGGAAATCAAAAGAAAATCGTGCGTAATCTTGACCTAAGCTACGAACATCATAACATAAGATTATTAAATAAAACAAAACTTGGATCTAATGGATGTAGGGACATCCAATTAGCATAGAGTATAGTCTATTTTAAAATAGGAAACCTAATACATCCTAGGGTGAAAATTAAGGTTTGGGTAATTTGGGGAAAGTTAAGGATTTTAGGTCTAGGGTTAGGGTTTCGAGGATGGAGGAATGAGAAAGTTGGGTTTTAGAGAAAACGAAGATTTGGGATGAGAGAATTAATAACCTGAAGAGAATACCTGGATGAGGAAGAAAAGAGAAGATGGTGTGGGAATAGATGGAGACCTCGCACCTCCGTTGATGAAGATTAGCCTCGCACTAATCTTCCTTCCAAATCGCATGGAAGTATCTTCAAATTGCATGAAGATGGGAAAAAAAAAAACAATAGTTTTTCTCTTCTTTTTTTATAACGAAATTCCATGGGAGAGAAGTCACACGCGCCCCTCTTTTTATAGATCCAAGAAATTTCAAATTTACAATAATCCCCATGTCTTGTGAACTTTAATGAAAATAGCCCTAGTCTAAATAAAATCAACCAAAACACTCATAATGTGTCCAAAATCCAAATAGAAAATAATCAAAAGATAAATCCTAAAATATGATAAATCTAAAACTGATGTGGACGACCAACAATCAATGGCCCGATCATGTGATCCATGCGATTAAATGGTCCGATCATCGCGTCCCTCCGATCCAACGGTCTGGATCACTCCATAAAGCAACTCATGTGGATCTTCCTAGTGTGAGGTCTTCCAGATGCTCGCACATGTACGTGGGGTCTTCAACACGATCACGGGTACTAGCCTAGCCACAAGGAAAGTGGTGCGGTCCGCCTCCTCCTCTAATACGTACGTAAGGGTGTACGTGACGAGATGTCCTCATCAAGTTTCCCTCTTCCCCCTTTGCTTCACTTTTTCTATCACACCAAAACCCCTTTACCCCTTACCCTAAACCCTAATCCTAACCCTAGATTCATTAATTTCCTATTTCCCCCAAACCCTAAATTCCTAATTAACCTAAAATCTCTAACATCCCACAACCCAAGACCCTAATGCCCTTCAATTAATACCTAAAGCCCTTAGCCAATTAAGCCGATTAAACCCAAATTTTGCCATTTCCCAAAATTCCCTAAACCCTAGGTAGTATTAGGTTTTCCTTTTTTAAATAAACTTGTTCCTATGCTATTTGGATGTTCTTACATCCATTAGATCCTAGCTTTAAGTATTTAATGATCATGCAAGGCGTTGTTTGTTAATTTTGGCTTAAATTATTCGTAGTTTCTTATTGGAATCTTGAGATGTTTGATGATTTTGGCATGTTTTGTGATTTCGATTAATTAATTTAATTTTCTGAATGATGTCACCTCAATATTTAACCCCATGCATTGTCCTACATCACTGTGCCTTCACTTGGAGTTTTAAATTGAGAAGTTGGTTGAATGCCTCAAGGATATGCATTTAGATGCCTTGGTGTTTTAAAATGAATAGGGGATAAATGCCTTAAGGATATGGATTTAGGTGCCTTTTCATGGAGTTTGAACTTGAATGGTGGGCTAAATCCCTTAAAGAGTTCTAAATTGAGAAATTGGTTGAATGCCTTAAGGATATACATTTAGAAGCCTTGAAGTGTTTTAAAATGAAAGGGAGTTGAGCCCCATCCCTGTATTTTATAAAATAAACCCAAGTAGTTAGAGTGTAGTCATCAATGAATGAAACATAGTACTTGTAGCCAAAATTAGAAGCAACAAGGGAATAAGTCCATACATAAGAGCGAAAAGGGGTGAAAGGAGAGTCACATTTGTCATTAGAACAACAAAGATAAGAGGAGCACAAATGTTTAGCGAGTTGACGAGTTTCACATTAATCATTTGCATGACTAGATGTAAACAAAAAAGGAAGCAATAACTTTAGCTACTAATTGGAATATGTCCTAGGCAACGATGCCAATACATAATTTGATTGGTAATTCGGCTTTAGCTTGACTAGATGTCTGGAGGGTAGGTCCAAAACTATCCATTGTTGAAAGAGGTAGAAGTGGCCTTGCTCACGACCACTCCTAATCCTCTATCCAATCCTCAAGTCTTGAAAAGCAATGTGAGAAAGGTTTCACACTACAGTTGAGAGACTGAGTAAGACAATCCACAGATAATAAATTAGATGACAAGTAGGGGACATGAAGAACTATAGATAAATGCAGAGATGGAGAGACGTGAATGGTTCCCACACTTGGCACACTGGTGTGGGAACCATCAGCTGGTTTGACATGATTGGCATATGGGGATAATGATGACTAAGAGGGGAACTAGGAGTTTGTACTGGTCATATGATTTGAGGCTCCATTATCAATGATCTGGGATGTACTAGAAGAAGAAGTGGACACTAATTATGTAGATGTTGAGATACCTGACGTGGAAGGGATATCCTAATGAGAAGAAGAGGCCCCTTCAAGCAAAGCTAGACAACGATGAAGATCTGCAAACTCTCCAGTTAGAGAACTATGAGTGTCACACAAAGATGTCAGGGTGGAAGATGTATTAAAACTTGGATGTAAATGGGTCTTCACTATCAAACATAAATTAGACGGAGAGGTTGGGCGCTACAAGGTTCGTTTTGTGGCCAGAGGTTTTACTCAGACTCAGGGGATGGACTTCCACAAGACTTTTGCTCCTGCTGCGAAACTTAATTCTGTGCGCATGTTACTCTCCCTGGCAGCTAATTTATCATGGCCTCTCCATCAACTTGATGTCAAGAACGCATTTCTCCATGGGGACCTACATGAATAAGTGAATATGAGTCTATGACACCTCCTCCGGGTTTCCTACTAGTTGTAGGGAGTAATAATGTTTGTAAGCTTTGCAAAGCCATTTATGATCTAGCCTGTTCGAACACTTCCGATGTACATTAGTGAAGTATGAATATTATTTTAAAAAATATATATATTAAAGTATGAATATTCGCAAAGTTGTAGTGACCATATATTATTCAAATGTGTTGTCGGTCTCTTTATTGTTATTGTAAATGTAGATGACATCATTGTCACCAGTGAAGATTAGTGAAGCTATCAAGTCGTTAAGGGGGTTTCTCATTATAGAACTTGCTATTAAAGATCTTGGGCCTGTTCAATATTTATTGGGGATTGAAGTTGCAAGATCTCAATGTGGTATTGTCATTTCTCAATAAATAAATAAATAAATCCCCTTGATCTTCTCTGTGACTGTAGTCTTCTCAGTGTTAAGCCTGTAGACACTCTTACTGAACAAAATCACGAACTCCAACTTGATAGTAATTAATTCTTTGGCTGATGTTAGTTTATATTAGCGTCTTGTCAGCAAATTCATCTATTTGACTATTACTCATCCTGACATTGCATATGCAGTTAATGTATTCAGTCAAGTCATGCATGCTCCCCACAAGAATTGCTTGGATACCCTTTACCTTATTTTGAATGATCTCAAAGGTGCATATGGACCAGGAATTCTTTATTCTCCACATGATCATTATTTTGATGTCTATACTACTGCAGACTGGGTTGGCTTTAGATTGTCATCTACTTCTGGATATTGCACTTTGGTTGGTGGGAATCTGGTGACATGAAAGAGTAAAAAGTAATCTGTTGTGGCCCACTCTAGTGCTAAAGCCAAGTATTGAGCAATCCCTCATGGTGTCTGGAAGCTACTAGGTTGAAGACCTTTTTAACCGAATTAGGAATCCCAATTTCTTCTCCTATGATGCCACACAATGATAATCTTATAGCTATTCATATCTCCACCCAGTTTATTATCATCATACCCAAACATATCGAAGTTGATTGTCAAGTGGCTTCTAAGGATGCTTGCATCATGTCATATTAAAAGTCGAATGATCAACTCGTCGATTTTTTTAACAAAGGGCTCTAGTTGTCACCATCTTCTTTGCCTGCACTCCAAGCTGGGCATGATTGATATCCATGCTCTAGCTTAAGGGAGAGTTTAGGGAATGTGAATTTACGTGTAAATGTGTGTGCATGTCAATTCCATTGTTGTATACCTACAAAACACTAAATGTATGTTCACATGTTAATATATACATGTGTTAGTCAAGCGGGACTAACACAAGTATTACATTTCTCTAAAAAGTCATGTTCATTTTCCTTCTCTCTCTTCTTACTCTTCTTCTTCACTCTCACTCTCACTCTCCATCTCTCACTCTTCTTTCTATTGCTTCTACTTTTGGCCCCCTTTTCAAGTTCTAAATCAAGATAAGGGCACCTAAATACCCATCCATGAGGAATTTAGCCCACTTCTCAAGTTAAAAACCAAGGGCACCTAAAAGTCCATCCTTGGGTCATTTATCACATTTTTCAAGTTAAAAATGCAGATGATGACATCTAAATGCCCATTCTTGAGGCTTTTTACTCATTTTCAAGTTAAAAATCCAAGGGCATCAAAAAGCTCATCATTGAGGCATTTTTCCCCCCTTTTTTCAAGTTAAGCACATAAACGCCCATCCTTGAGGGATTTTGAGTGCTTTTCAAGTTAAAAATTCACTTAAGAGCACCAAAATGCCAATCATTAAGGCATTTTGCACACTTTTCAAAATTTTAGGTAAGGACACCTAAATGCACATAAATGAGGCATTTGCCCACTTTTTACGTTAAAGTCAAGATACATGCACTTGAATGGCCATCCATGATGCATTGTGCTCTCTTTTCAAGATATAGATCCAAGTAAAGGCACCTAAATGCCCATCATTGAGGCATTTTTCCCCCTTCTCAATGTATAAATTCAAGCTAAGGCTCCTAGATGCTCATCCTTAAAGAACTTTGCTTAGTTTTTAAGTAAAATATCACGGTTAAGGAATTGGAATGCATTTGAATTTTTCAATATATTCGCAGGAGTATATGTGATATCCCAATTCAGCTTTAATGTCCCAACTTAGTGTACATATGTGATATTTAATAGAATGATTGTAATAAGTCCATTAAAATATCTACTTTAGCAAAAAAATGAAGAAATTTTGAGTCTCGAATAGGCCACAAACGTAAGGATCACAAACAAGCAACTTGCCAACATTTTTTAGCTGTCCATTTAGATGGCCAACCTTTGGACGGTTTGGGTCATTATTTTGGTGTGATTTTATTGATGTACCCAATAATTGGATTGTTTTGGAGTATCATCAACGTGCCACATGTATGATGAACATGTGCATAACAACACCTTTGTTTACTCGTGCGACTCTCCAGGGGAGCTCAAAAAAGCAATTCACCCCATTTACTTCCAAATCCTCTCTTGTAGAGAGGATTTCATTTACATGCTTATTTACTTCTATTTCATTTCATTTACATGCCTTAACTCCCATCCAGACGTACCTCAAATGCCATTTACCTCCATTTACTCATAATTCCTCTCGTTTACCTCTATTTACTTCTATGCAAATGGCCCTTAATAAGAAAGGGCAATGTTTAAGTATAAAGGTAAAGAAAGATAAGTGAAATTTAATACTGTTACTTATATTATTTTACTAAAAGCATTGAAATAATTAACTATTTTTTAAATAGAAAAATGTAAGAAATCATTGAAAACATTAATTGATTTTAATGTTGTAGTGAAAAATAACTTGTAACGTGAGCTACGTAGTGACACAGGACAACTAACTACTTGCTCTAAAAGCTCGAACTAATAGAGCGTAGCGAATCAATCCCTTTATCTCATAGCCCAGGCCCCACATCCCATGGGTTAGCTCCTCAGTCGAACCCCCCCTCGTGGGCCCCACATCACATGGGTTCCACCTCACACGGGCGGGGCCCGCCTCACACGGGTGGGGCCAGCCTCACACGAGCCGCCCACCCTGAGTGTGCCCCTATATCCCATAGGCCACCCCACTCGAGCCTAGTGTGAAAATGGCCCTACATTACATAGTATGTAGCCTATAGAAATTATCATGAAGCGTAGGCTAATTTTCATGAGCCATGTAGTGTTAAGGCTAAGTTATGCTATGTACGCTACATAATGTAGCTATTTAAAACACTGGTAAATGCTCCTAAATGCCTATTTTGATGGCATTCATACCACTTTTCCGCTTAATACTATACTTAAAGGCACCTAAATGCCCATCTTAAAGGTGTTTAACCAACTTTTTAAGTTAATAATGATGTGGAAGGCACCTAAATGCCTATCCTTAAGGCATTTAGCCCACTTTCAAGTTAAATCTCTTGGGAGAGTGTCTAGGCCTAAATCTAAATCTAATAAGCTCCATAAGCACGTGGTCTTCTGTCATCTTAGATAAACTGATAAGAATGAAGAAGCAAATCCAGGTATATATTGTCCTCGATAAGCTAATTTGATACCTCAAGTTAATCTGTATACATATAATATATAATCAATAATAAATTATTCATCCTTGCATAATTTATGGTAATCAATGTATTAAAACAATGTAAATCAAGAAAGTCATATATGCACGCATCCCATATCTGAAGATAAGATATGTTAAATACATCTAAAAATTTATGCGTAGGCTGTCAATCAGACCTGGGCCTAGATTGGATCCAGGCAGGTTCAATTTAGGTTGTTCAAAATCGGAACAATTTAAAATTTGCATTTAGGGTGCATAAGGTCAGGTTGGTTTAAGAGAGCCTAGACCCAACCCATTTAGTAACAGGGGAACTTTCGATCGAGATCGAAATGGCATCCAAATTCATAACCAGAACTGTTTATTGTCGGGTAGGGTGCAGAAACCCATAGGGTCCACCCGACGCATTTGCACCCCTAGAATTTTTACAACATTTTTAATGGCCATGGCCACTGATTTTGTCTGTGTTCTTGTTAATACTTACATTCTTTTTCTGCAATTTGGAGCTTCTTGATCAATTCACGTTTCTCTTCTTGTTCAACCAGGAGCCAATCCTTCAAATCTTGTATCTCATGATGATCTGTCACAAAGGATGCGCAACCTTATCTGCAGTTCTAATTTAACAAAAAGCCAAATCTACTATGCATCGAGTACCATTTAGTAAATGGTATGCTACAACTCACAAGAATGGCAAGTATGCCATTTTGGAACAATCAAATGATAGGCCACAGCATGGATGCGCCAATGGTCAAACATTGCACTATTGGCTGTTTTGAATCATATGATTGGTAGACTTTTTTTATGGATGGCTGTTTTGAACCATTTGATTGGTACACTTTTTTTTTATGGATTGCCGCTCTAAACTTTTCCCAACTGTGCAAATATGGTTGATGGATCAGATAGCGAAGAATTTCCAATCAGTACAAATTTGGCTATAGCTCATTAAGCGGTGGTCTACTAATTGGAAGGTCAAGATTCCATTTCCAAGTGCACCAACCAATGCTAGTGGGGTTGCTGCAGTTTGATAAACGGTAGTCGATGCACACTGGAACCTAAACTTTTATCAAAGCTTTAAAAAATCAAGACCTCACACTTTAACTCTACATCAACATTAACTTTTTCTAAGCTGTTGGTTAGGATATCTATTTGGCTCTTGCATGCAGATGAGTCCTGCCGGAGTTGGTTTATTGTAACTTCATTTGCTTGTTTTTGAAGTAGACAACATCTGGCAGGCAAACCACACAAAGTCATGTGCTAGAACCAAAGAAAGAATTCAGAGAGACGAATTTCTAGATAAATAAGAAAATCACCTTATTTTCTCCTCTAGCTCTGCAGTCTTCAATGCGTGATTGTGTTTAAGCATTTCCATCGCTTTCCTATATTCCTGTTTAGAGGAATCATTTTCCCCACAATCATGGTCTTTATCTTCTTTCATTGGCTTATTAAATCAGGGCCCTGCGTGACTTACATCTTCCTTGTGGAGATGTTTGTCGTTGACCTTTTTCAGCTCTTCTTTCAAATTTTGGCACTTTGCACGATGCTCTAACTGTCTAACACAAATAATGGTCAATGTAACAAGTAGATTGCTCTCGGATGAGTTGTGAGTGCACCTAAAATGAGGATGCAAGCACATGCCCACCACCCAAAATGAAAATGGGATGGCAATGCATCCTATTTGTTATTGTTGCATTCTCATTCTGAGGTACATTTTGCAGGAAGGGAGTGTTCCACGCATCCTGTGATTCCTATTTTGACAGATGAACCAAGCAGCCCTGATTCCTCAAAATGTAAATGGGCAAAAGTGTGTTCGCAGCTGTCTGCATTCTAGGAATATCCAAACAGCCTCCAACGGGCATGACTACAAGATTGTTTCCCTAAGGGACAGAGAAGTTAAAATTTTCAAGAACATTATTATCCTCAACAGGATTGCTTTTCTGTTTTTACAAAAAGTATGACGGGAAGCATACCTGATTAGCAAGTTTAGTTAAAGACTCGGTGTACATCTTTGTTAGACGTTCATTATCTGCACACAAGTACTTTCTCAAATCAATTTCAGGCCACAATATTGGTAGGGTAGGTAGTCTAGATATCACCAAAAGACAGACCAGTTTGCCTTCTTCTTTGTCAGCAAAGTGCTTTTGGGAGGGGACAATGCTCGAGGAAAACTGGAAATTCTATCTTGTGGAAATTCTAAGTTTTGGGGGGGATCTTTTCAGCCCCCCAGGTGTAAAGTGTTTCTCAAATGTGGGTCATCATGAGGGGTTAGGTCCTTGTCCTCCCCTCTTGTTTTTCTGTATTTCATCTGCTTGACCAATGCGTGGCAGGTGCTGTGCTCCCCCCCACCCCCCCAAAAAAAAAGGGATTAACATCTGCAAATGAGATCATGTTGCTTCCAGACAATATCTCATGATATAAGCAACTTTAAATTTCAAAAACTATCTCCCAAAAACAAATTTTCAGAGGATCCTAATAAGAACTTGGTTGAAAATTTAAGCTTCAAGTCTCATGTTCCTTAGATGAGCTGGTATTGTAGTGTGCGTGAGTGATCCAGGGTTCAATTCCTTGCAGTGTTTCCTTTCAAAAGAAGAAGAAGAAGAAGAAGAAGAAGCTTCAAACCACTAATTACATGGCAATTCAGTCCTCTGTTAAGATGGTACTCCTGTATTATAGAGCTGTACATAGGATGTAAGGCAGTTCGTGGGGTGTCAAGGAGTGGAAGCAAGCCCACTTCCAAAACAAATTAGGTAGCACAGAAGAGAACATATTGAATAAGAGAAAATACAGTGTGAAGATTCTATGGTTGCAACTATATTGTAAGACATATCTCGACATGATGAGCTAAATCAGACTACTCCAAAACCTGTCCTCAGATTGCTGCACGTAATTTCAAGAGCTTCACGCCTTCTAATTTCAACATCATAGCTTGACTTCAGCAATTGGAGCTCTGCAATCCCACCTTTGTATTCCTGATAGGCACAGATGAGTGCAGCAAGAAGAATATTATGGAACGCTTTGACTGGATAAAAAATGAAATGTGTCTTACTGTAACCCCCATGCCCCTCTACACAGAGGACACCCACGCGGTTTATTAGGTGGGCCACACCATGTGGATGATCTGTTCCAAAAATCAGGCCAGTCCACTCACAGGCCGGGCCACATTTCCATGCTGAATCCTGACAGACAGAAATGTTTTCAAACAATCCACAGTTTTCATACAGATGTAGACTGCCTGATGAGTCAATCAGCCTGATTTCTGACCTCAGGGGTCATGAAATAGTGCGCCCCACGGCCCCCACCTGATGCACGGATCAGATGTCGCAGACACTTGCCAATCTCGCACATGATGAATCCAAACATCATGAAGCAATTACAATGAAATAATTTCAACATCTGAGTGGTAATGCACAAATGGAGGGTAAAAAGAGAGCATTAACAATAGTCAATGTCTAACAGGAAAAACTACCACCATTCGGGCCGCTTGGGCCGTCCAATCCATTCAATTCTTGCACCGGAGACATCCACAAAGGGCCCACTAGATGAAATGTCCCATTCATTCGACCGTTACCTTACACCCCCGATTTTTGTGCAGGGCCCAAAATAATTATCCCATCCTCTAGGTACATGTTAGCACAAGTTGTGCCAAGCACCCTGTTTTCTTTCTAGACATCCATTTGTTTCATATATTGGCCTACCACCTGATGGAAAGCCGGTATCTTGAACACATGTCTTTGAATGTGGATGAGCAGGGCTCTACATGATGATGGTGGTGGTGGTGGCAGCGGCGGCGGCGGTGATGCTGCTGATGCGGAAGATGATGATAGGGGTGACAGTGGTGGAGGGACCCAGTTTTAGGGAGCCTGTGCAACAAAAAGCTGTGTGTGGAATACCATGATGTTTGTGTGAAATCCACTCCGTCCATCATTTGTGCTGGCTCATGTTAGGATGTGATCCAGAGAATTGGGCAGACCCAAAACTCACTGTGCCGCACCATGGGAAACAATCAGATGGGGATGCCCACCGTTGAAACCTTCTTGGGGTTCACCATGATGTTCTTTCTTTTTTTTTTTTTTGAAAAGTCACTGATTATATTAAAAGAAAAAAGGAAAACAGAAGATTGGTGGGGCCCACCATGATGTTTACATGCCATCCAACTCGTTCATAAGCTTAGTCCCACCAGGACGAGAGGAAAACACGAAAATCAGCCTGATCCAAAACTTCAGTGGCCCCAGAAAGGTCTCAATGGCGGTCGCCCCCAGTTGAGCTTCCCATCTGCCTATTTAGGCATCTGAGTCCCAACATGAGCTGGCACAACCGACGGACGGAGTCGATTTCACACAAGCAACACGGTGGGCCCACAGAGCTTTCTTGTATGAAATACCGTCCGTTGTGATGGTGATGATTATGGTGGTGAATCGGTGATGGTGGCAGCGATGACAATGACGATGATGATCAAATACAAGCAAGTAGGTTTTTGTGATTTCCTCCAAATACAAAACCCTAATTCTTCGACTGATAGTTGTTTCGTTTTCTTTCTTTCTGGGAAGGAATCGATATCAGAAAACGGAGGATATTGAAAGATATCGGAAAAAAGGCGACCGCAAGCAGATGAATGAATCAGAACCGTCAGATCGATGGGAATAGGAATACCTGGTAGATGTGGTCGAAGTTCCGGAGTAGGGATTCCATTTCTTCGTCGCTGGTTGCCGCCATTTTCAGTTTCTCTGGAAAGCTCGGTTTTTTGTCTTTTTGAAACGGGCATACTTTATACTCGTGGACTCGGATTCGGTAGTGACCCCTGCTGTGGGCCCCATAATGATGTATGCTTTTCATCCATGCCGTCCATCCATTTTTTTCAGCTCATTTAAGAACTCTATCCCAAAAAGTAACCAGATCTAAATCTCAAGTGGACCACACCACATGAAACGGTGGTGATTGAATATCTGCCATTAAAAACTTCTTGAGGCCATCATGCTGATATATGTTTTTTTTTTTTTTTTTTTTCCACTTCATCCCGGTCTTTGTGACCTAATCAACATCCTTTTCAAATCCAACCGTTAATCTGGCATCGACGTTCATACCAGCAACTGTCGCCAGCCATTGTATAGAGTCCGACAACATGTCCTCACCAGCGGCAGTCGGCACACATGAAGGTAAGTTGAGCTCCTAAAGATGAATGACCCGCATCCAAGGCGGCCCGCATGATGGACGTTCGAGCTGGGTTAGCTGCTGGCCGAGCCGAGCCAGTGCCAAGCCCGACTCGGTTCAACTAGTGTACAGCTCTGCATGTGGGAACTTAAAAGATGGCTTTACAGAGCGTTTACCTTAAGTCGGTTCAACTCGTGTACAGCTCTGCACGTGGGAACTTTAAAAGATGGCTTTATGGTTTATGCAGCGTTTACCTTCGCATGTGCACGTTAACACGCGGTACACTTAAAAGATTTAATGATGACAAACATGGCACGTGTGAGAGTGCTCACACATTTGGCACGTGCGACCGTTTTAGCCAAGGCATATTGCTGATTATCAAATTAGTCAACAGTCCCAAGTGCCAATGCACTTCAATCCCAGCCCTCTCTCGATTGATCAAAGTGCATTATTGACACTGATCATGATCATGATCATATGGACAGTTAAAAATCCAAAGTGCATTGTAGACACTGACTGTGATCCTAACCGTTAATCTGGTGACCATCATATGGACAGTTAAAAATTCTATGCGCATCCAGAATGGAAACGGCAGTTTGGATGGTCTCGGAGGATGACCAGCCACTGTTCTATAAAAACAAGCACGTGCGCCAATTTAGAGGAACCAATGCCATTCACCATGGGTGGGACAGATGGAAATTCATATCAACCATCCATTCCCTGATGACAATGCCATAAGCCATTTGCTAGTTGCAATGGTCCTGTTAACACATTGTACTGGCACATGAAACCATGGAACGGTCGTATCCCAATATAGACCACACTACCCGTCCACCCCATTCATTCTATTCGGATTTCCTCTGCTTTACAGAGGATGACATAACATCCAACCGCATCAAATCAACACTGCGCATTTGGGTGGCCCACTCACGATTTCGAAAGAAGCACATCCGAAAGTGCATCAAACCCAGCAGCCCCACAAAAAATAAAATAAAAATGGAAAAGTCCACAGCAGTCATCTTCCAAAGCCATTAGAAATAAGTTGAAATGACTACCATTCACCAAACATAAACATCAGATTACAGCATTTACCAGAGGAGGTCCCTAAGAAATAGATGTCCTTAACCATGTCAGATCTAACCTAGTGATGGAACATCCAATCCGTCCATCCATGGTCCGTCCATTCACACGTGACCCTTACAGTCTTTTTAAGTGCCATATGAGACCAAATATATAAGTTGTTTCTCATTTCTCAGATCCATTGTTACAAGTATTATATGCCCTGAGGAAAGAAGGCCCTTAAAATGGGATTTTGGGCTCTCCTCCCCTCCATCCATTCCCATCCTCTCTAAGAGAAGGACAACTGCAATTCGCAACGGGCATGGGATCCATCACGACGTTTCGTGTCCATTGGCAGCGCCTCCCTCTATGGCGAGGGGTTCTGGGTCAGCATCCATGGCATCCAGCTGCAAAACAGTAACAAGCCAAGAAGCATGAAAATAGAAGCATTCCCAAGTAGAAACTAAATCCTGATAATTCTACTTGTTGAGTGATCCTAACTCTTCACTTGGTGGCCACATCAGATGGACAGTTTAAAGGAAAAGGTCAATGGTCCAGAGCTGATGAGAAGCAGATAGTTAAGACCAACAAATATATGTGAATGTCAGGCTATGATCCATTGACAAGTGGCTGATGATTTCAACATTCTATTATGCCGCATATATAATAGATGAAGCCCAGGAACACTAAAAATACAATGGACAACCATCAAGATTGCTGATGATTTCAGGCTAATCCATTGATAAATGGCCAATGATTTCAACATTCTAGATTGCCACATATATGCCGCATCTATAATGGATGAAGCACAAGAACACTAAAAATACAATGGACAACCATCAAGAGAGAGGGAGGGAGAGAGAGAGACCCCACGAGAGATCTCTTTACCTCATCATTCAGGTTGGCCAGAGGAATTGGGGATGTACCCGATCCGCCCTTCCCAAGGTCTCTCAGTATTCCCTGCATAGCTCTCGGTCTCAGAAAGATGCACAAAGGAAACCATTTTTTTTTTCTTTTTTCTAAGAAGCGGAAACTATGAAAAAGGATGACAAAGCATCATCCAACATAGACAAGAACAAAAGGTCCCCTCGAAGGAACAACGGAAAGCGATTGCTGTCATGTTTTGCAAGATCACATTTGCGGAAAATTAAGAAAATACCAAAAGAAGCTTCCAAGAATACTAACCTTGTTTGCCCACTTAAGCCCACAGGCATTGCAAAGGGTCCTCGGACCATCAGGCCCACGGCGCATCATTGGAGTAGACTTGTTACTAATGCCGCAGTGATGACATCTGAACAAAACCATATATCAAATGAAAACATTAACAACCATTCAACAGTGACGGTAATGCTGCATGCATTTTAAATTAAAGCATCCTCTTGCTTTGAGACTCAAGCAAAAGTCGGATTGCAAATGACAAGGCAACATGAGAGAACCCAAGAGCTAACAAAATGATCATGTGCAACTTGTAATTGCAAAAGAGATAAGGTCTGATGTTATTACAGATTTAAGTATCGAGAAAATATAAATACGATCTCTTTATCTTAATAAATAATCCAGATTCACAATTGAAGTCCTGAGAATTGCAAACATATTACTTCGGTATGGAGCATGGATTCAGTAGTGCATGTGGGCCCATGATGCGGTCAACCAGATAATGGACATGATGGAAGACCCAATATGGATGGGGACCACACCAAAATTCTCCTGGATCTGAAGATGCTGAAATTAAGATATTTGGTCCATTCCTCATTAAATGTGGAACGTTGCTGTATTTCTTTATTCACTGTCTATATGTTGTTTGCCAAAGATATCAAAGGGTTAATATCTTGCAATAAATCAGGCTTTTGAGTGTCCGTCCATCCAAGTAGGCACCCACAATATCAACAAATAGGATCACTGAATCATGGATCCCACACGTTTGGAATACCATGCCTAGGAGAGACCCAGCTGGTCAGGGCAAGAAAAGTGCCAAAGGCCATCTGCAGAGGAAAAAATTAAGGTTTACGACAGTCATTTGTATTTATAGAATGAGAAAAGCACCAGAACAACAAAATACAGTGAGCAGTCAACTCCAAATGAACTGCAAATAATATAGATATGAAAATAATAGTGATGGCTAAAGAACCAGTCCAATGCATTCATGACCAGAATAAGAAAAGGGTTGCAGCTGCACCATCTTACCCAGACACAGCGGACTCTGCCACTACACTTCCACACATCTGTACAGTTAGAGATGACCCAGAAAACATGTTTTTACATAAAATAGTTGAGCATTATTTTAGAAAAGGTATATATTTCAAAAAAAAAAAAAAAAAAAAAAAATTTGAAAGATAAAAAAAAATATATTTTAGAAAAAGGTATAAGTAAAAAAAAATATTCTAGATAATTGACAATACATCTAGGACCACATAACTAGTATCATTGAAAGGGGGTTGATTGATACCCTGGAAGAGTATGATGCTTGATACACAGGCACTCAGAAATTGAACACGTGGCATACATTAACACAAATTAAACTGGCTTAGTTGAGGAACCCACTGTCACTAAGTCACGGTCCCAAAACCGAGATTGGTCGAGCAATCCTAACCTCTGATCCGAGGACACTAGTTGAAATTGGACCATAGGATATTTTTTCATTTCCATCAAATAACTCAACACAAAAGCAATAGATGATCAAACAAGCATAACTTTTCTGTTCATTATACATCTAAACTGGGCCATAATTTGGACAGTTCAATGACCTGTATGCCACGTACACAATTTCTAAGTAATCTAGGTGCATGCGTAACCTCCATTGCACACTGCCAGTATAAAAGTTTTTAGTATTTAGAAAAACAAAGGGGCAAAAGTCAAAAAAAAAAAAAAAAAAAAAGGATCCCCAAATACCCAGCCCTGTTTAGACGCAAAACAGGGCATTTGTTTCTTGAAAGAAAATTTTGAAGTCTAGCATTGTTGTTAAATATTTAGTACAAATGAAAGACATGATCTGCAGGCAAACAAAAGTATCATGAATGAGAAGGCACAGTTAGCATTTTCACCCTGAGTGCTCATCAACATTCACCTCTGCCATTCCTCATTGTGGCTAGCAGAAAACTGAAATGGCAGCAGAATAATATTACTGATCCAACCTTTCTATTAAGAGGGAGGCTCAAAATACTCTAGAACACAAAATCTAACACATCATGCATAAGCATTCATCTTACACCATAAAACAATGTAACAAACCAAACGAAAAGAAAATTGCTGCCAAGACATAGCATAAGACAAATCCAGTTGAAGCAAATTTAAATTACTAACATAGTGGTCTACCGAAAGATCAATCAAGAGCAGATTTCAAGCTCCTTTAACCCAACCTAGTCAATTGATCAACTTCACAAGTTGAAAATTCAGTGAGGAAACCTATATTTGCACTAATAAAGCAACACAATGTAAAAGGTGGTACAGGCTAATAAAAGCACATGGAAAACATGAATTAGGAGCTTACTCAGTCGCTCTTGGGGGGGATGCCTTTCTCGATAAAATCCAATTCTCATACTCTTCAGGTGTCTTTGACGAGGTGAACTGACCCTTGTATCGTTTCATCCTACAAAAGCCATGGTTGATGAGTAATTTTGAGCAAAACATTTAGAAGTGAAAGAGAAAATAAAGTTATTAGAAACAAAATATGGAAAATAGAATGAATAGGAAAATCGAAGGTAACAGTAAGCCAACGCACCTCATTGCAACCTGTTTGCGGACATTGTAGCGGACTTTCCTTTCATAATTTCGCTCTTTTCGCTTCTCACGGAACCTCATCAATGAAGCAACTCTCTCGGGCATATTCCCTTGAGCGTCAATTAGCACCTGGTTGAACGATTATTAAGAATGGATATTGATGACACTAAAACAACGAATTGAGACCAGTAACTTAATTGATAAGAAAGCACAAGAAGTCAGAGATGATACCCTATTATTATGATGTGGTATAGAAGCCACAGAAGAAGCTACTTCACGCCCACCCAATAATAAGAGCACTGCTTGAACCTGTGGAATATATTCAAAACAGGATGACATTCATCTTCTTGAATGACTCTATGGCAGCAAAGTGCAAAAAAAGATCCAACGAGAATGAATCCAAAAAACCATTTCAAATCTATTTGATAAGAAAAGAAACGAGAAGAGTAATGAAAGTGAATACACAAAGTAATAGATCTGATTTTTAGTTAGTGATGCTTATCCATTTCATTAATAGATATTCTTGCTGAATATCTCCAACTTTTTCCTAATAAAAAATTGTCATCGTTTAACGGAGAAATGGAAAAAAAAAATAATAATAATAATAAATAAATAAATAAATAACAAAAAAAAAAACAAAACAAAGAACATATCTACACATGACAGCCCACAAACAGACCAATGGCATATTACAACACCCAGAGTTGAGCAAATAATAGAAACAAAGTTCGCATTAAAAAGGGAACCTTTCAAAATGCAAATGGAATAAAAGCTCATAGTCACAGACACAACAGATACCACAGATACGTTGCACGCTACCACAAAACCCATAAATCGACTTTTTTTTTTTCTTCAATAAAAGAAATATTAGTTGCTAGAGAAAAATTACAGCTACCATTCTATCCAAAGGGCAGATATTGCCAAATTCAGCTAGATGATCTTCTCATCCTTCTAAGCTAAAAGTCCATCAGCTAACTCATTGCCTTCATATAATACGCGACTAAACTCAATTTTACAATCATTGTATACCTTTTCCGCATTAATTATACAAAGCCTTGCATGAGGAAAAGGTTTAGCAGTTTAGGATCTCCTAATCTTTTAAACCTCTCCTTGGTGGACTCCACAGGCTTCAAAATTCAATCGAACTATTCCCAAGAGCTTCTGGTACATTTCCTCTTTCACATACTTGGAGGTAGGATTATTGCAACCATTTAAATGCGGTTGCAATGCAGATTTCCAGAACCCAAAGTCCTGGCCCTTAGCATCATCCTCTGTGGTCAAGAGAAAGGAATCCAGCCCATAATCAGTGCAATGGCCAAAGTGATTGCTATATGATGCATATTTAAAAATCATGGCATCATGTGCTTTCTTTGAAGGGTTAAACAAAGAATTATATTAAGAAGCATCTCAAAAGAATCCTATGATATTCATGACATTTCATGACCAATGAGTCTAATTTGGTGCATAGTGTCATGAAATTTGGTGCAACCTAACTGACCCTTAAGAAAGGTTAAAATTAGATAAATTTATAATCAACAATGATTGGAACTGGAACGAAAGCCTCACTAATTCATCAGCCACCTTATTTCTTCCCTTCAAGAGACAGTAAGCTCCTCTCATTTCCCTAATTACCCCTTCCCCTTTTGACAAACATCAACCGGGGACGAAGCCCGTTTAATCGAATTGGATAATTGTGTGGTGCAAATAGCTGAATAAGTTCATTGTGGCCCACCAGACCCTCACCTCTGCCTCATTGGAGTCAGTTTTCTCAGTCATTCTCAAAGAATGACGAGTTGGATAAGCTGGCTCTTTAATCAGGACTTCTGAATGGGCCTGATCTTCAATCAGATATGATTGGATGATCCTCTCAGTTTTTTTTTAAATAGGTTTTACATTGCTCATCTTCAACCATTTAGGACTAAAAGAAGTCCCATTTCATGTGAAGAATGAAATGGAATAGGGGCAGATTGGAATGGCTTTTAGGTTCAGAAAAGGAGTAGAAAATTGGTTTCTTAGATGACTGGTTCAAAGTTAAGAAAAAGTTGCGGCACAGTTCATTGGATGTTTCTGGATTTACAAAGGGATAAGGAGGGCACTGAAATAGGTTCTTTTGCAGTAATTAAGGCTGGTTTGTGGGGCTCAAAAAAGGTCAGAAATAAGGACTGCTGCGGGTCTATTTGGGTGGTCTGAAGGCATTAGGCCTCAAGATTAGGCTAATGCTGGCTTGGTGTAGGAGCAGGTTTTATAGTGCATGAGAGACTGATGGGTTATGCAGACTGGCATTATGGTAGACTGGGGTCATTGACTGGCAGAAAAGTTGGAATTGTTTTGGGTTATTTAGGACTGCCCACTGGTAGAGAAGTGGATGATTAGGCTATAACAGGCTATGGCTAAAGAAATTGAGCTGGTACATAGCTGGTTGACCCTTACATCAACTTGCAGACAAGACCACCATGAGCAAAATAGGAAAACAGCAAAAAGAGAAAATGCAACTACATCAGACATTGCGAAGGGAAAAACTCAAATACAGAACCGCAGGGTCAAAGAACAACTGAGCTGCCCAATGATCACCATTCTTCTCCAGCCTCGCAAGAAAGAAATCAACTTTCGGTGTGCCCCAAAATTCCTCTATCATCATATCCCAAATCCATGAACAAAGCTGCAAATTTTCCTTAAATCATTTGAAGAGGCTTTGCTATTGAAAACCTTCCCATTTCTTTCTTTCCAAACTGCCCACATTATAGCATGTGGATATGGAAAACAAACACGGACTCGGCAAAAAAATGGAAAATCGCAAACTCCAATCTGTGCATTCAAAACCTACACCATAACAATCACTAAAAATCATGTAATTTAACTAGCATTTTCAGGGAAAAGGATTTGAACATATGGTTCAAACCGTTCCCCGTAAGATTCAATTTGAAGCATAAGGTCCAAATCCTTTTCCCATACAAGAGATTTAAAACATGGCATAAAGGGTTAATTCTACACGCAGGTCTGGCAATCCTACTTATAATATCTAGACAACCACACAATATTGCCCAAAATTCAGAAAATAATGTACATTCAATTACGAACAAAGAACGAGAACAAGCAGTTACAACAGATAGAGAGAGAGAGAGAGAGTGATCATGGCATGCCCTAAAATAAGAACAAAATTCAACATATACTGTGAGGCTGCAAAAAGAAACTGTTTCAAAAACCAATTAAAATGATGCAAAAAATCCATTGCAAATTCAATTCTCACCCATGACAGGTACACAAATTCCATTGCAAGATAATCATCAAATTCCATAACAAACAAGGCAAAAGAACAAACAACTGCACTAGTGAGAGTCTGAGAGATTATGATCAAAGCATGCTGTTAAAAATAATTTTAAAAAAAGGAACGGAATTCAACATATACTGCAACCCCACAAAACGAGACTGCTTAAACTACCAATCAAAGAGTAACTACACGATCCACCACCAAAATCATGATTTGGGAAGACATCCAAACGAGCCCTAGGATCTTAGTCGAAAATCAAGAAAAATCTTAAATAAACCTTTCCAACCCCCAAATTTTGAGTATGTAACTACATGCACTTGCAAAGATCATCAGAAATTGAAAAATAAAAAATAAAAAAGACAGAATCCGACTATCGGTAAATAAAAAGGAGGAGGAAAGGGTGGAAAGAAGAAGATACCTTTTCGGGGGCGACGGAGTCGAAAACGTAGACCTCGCCCTGGAACGAGAGCGTGAGCTGATTGGCGGTCTGGCTCCTGGTCACGACCCCGATGCGGTTGTTCTGTTGGAGATCCACGTCCAATCTCCCCGACCCACCACCACCTCCGGCGGCTGGATCTTCCTGGACCACGGCGACCGGCTCCTGCACATAATGCACCTGGATCGGCTGCGCGGCGACGACCTGGATCAGCTGCGGCTGCTGCTGATCGACATGTCCACCATGCTGGTGGTCGTCCATCTGGCCTGGAAGGCTCATCGCAGCCGCAGCGGCGAGCATGTGGACGTGATCTTGCGTCTGGTACGGACCGGAGTGATGCTGCTGGTGGCCGTGGACGGCCTGGACCTTGACATCAGGGTTAGCGTTGTTGTTGTCGGCCATCTCGTATCAGATGGTGATCGAGAGATAGATCGGACGGCTAGAAATAGATCTGAGGGTGAAAAGAGAAGAGGATGAAGCGAGGCAGCAGATCTTGGGGGTTTTTAGATCCGACGGCTGAGATCGGTGGAGAAAACGGCAGATCGGATAGATCTGGGGTTTTGATCCATGAAGGTTGAACGATGGGGAAGGAGATGAAGATCTGGAGAGGAAAGGAAGAAAACCCTAGATTTTATTAGATCTAGGGTTTGGAGATTGAAATCTACGGTCAGGATTTGGGGAGGGGTTGTTTCGGGAGAAGCGAATGGATAGGATTCTTTTTTAGGGCTATTGCAGAGAGAGAAAAAAAGACAGAGGGCTTTTTGGGCTTTTGCTGCAAAGAAAAAGTGGTAGGAACTATATAATACGCAGCGCATGCCATCCGATAGTTTACCCAGTTTTCCGATTTTAACTATTGGGATCCACAATTTGTAATCTGAAGCATTGATCTGTTTTTATCTACCATGGATTGGATATCAGAAAAAAAAAAATTAAAATAAACTGACATAGACACCAATAAATCAAATTTCTTATTAACCGTCCATTTGTATAAAACGTATAAAATTTCTAATTTTTTATATATTGTATTCTTTATGCATGGTTCATTCACGTTGGTTTGCAACATATGAACGGTCTAGGTTACCGAATCATGGACCCACTTTTCTGAATAAGAAACCCGCGTATGCTGTGCAAATACTCGAGCCTCCGTAAAGCAGATGAAGAGGTGGAGAGGGAAGAGGAAAGATGGAAGCCCAAGAACTAAATGCCCCTGGATGGTTCGTTATTTACAAAAATACCATGCAATGTATGAAAATCGCCAATGGACCCTATTCTTCGCAAATATTGCGAAAATACCCGAAGCGTTAAACACATCAAAAGAGAGCCACGCGGATTCGCGCGAGGGAGCCAACAGGCGATCGGCCGGACATGTGCCGACGCAGTGGTATACGTGTAATCTAGAGCGTTCATCAGCAGGAGTCTAACCTGACACGGACGCGGATTGCACGGTGACCCTGCCACCACCCACCTCCGAGGTGGCAGGACTCTGTGGGGCCCACCGTAATGTATGTGTTTTATGGACGGAAAAGGCATTCCTGCGCGGGGAACCGAACCTGTGGGACGCGGATTTCCTGCGAAAGCCATTCGCAGGAAGTTCCTGCGCAAGAATTATGTGTAGGCCGCCACCTTGTTTCTGAGAAATGTACTCTGTTCATCCCTTTTGCAAGATAATTTTAGGACAAGCTACAAAAAACGAGGTGGATCCAAGACTCAAGTGGGCCACACGAGAGGAAACAGTAGGGATTCAGTCAGAACCGTTGAAACATTCTTAGAACCATGAAAGCTTTGTTTTAGGCTAATTTTTTGTATTTACACTTCATCCTTGTGTTAATAACATTATAAATGGTTTGGATGACATATAAACATCAAGGTGGAGCCCAAGAAAGTTTCAATGGTAGATATTTCTTTCCCTAATTTTTCCTCTCGTGTGGCCCATTTTAGTTTTGGATCCACTTCGTTTTTGGTCGATTTTCCTAAAATGAACTCACCAAACGAATAAACAGAATACATTTCTCAAAAACATGGTGGTGGGCCCTACACAACATTCTTGGGCAGAAACTTCCTGCAAAAGGCTTTCTCAGGAAATCCGCGCCCCAACATGTGGGCACCATGATGTTTGTGAGAAATCGACCCCGTCCACCCGTTTTGTGAGCTCATTTTAGTTAATGTGATAAAAAAATACCCAAATTCAAGACTCAAGTGGGCCACACCAGAGGATTGAGGACCACCGATGAAACATTGTAAAAAATTTGTATCAATCTGCGTTTTTAGGGGCCTGTTTGGGAGCGTGGATTCGGAACCCTGGATTTGCAATCCTCCCAGTGTGTTTGGCTCCAGGAGTGTGAATCAACTTTAATTCAAAGGTACTTGTCCATGGTATATTTACGAGGGTTTGAATTTAATTACTAAATTAACTTTAATATTCTAATTAGTAAGATGTGTAATTTTTGACACAATGGTTGTGATAAACCCGCTAATATATATGTTTTGCCCAAATTTGATGAAATTCCACGTCTCAAATGGGCCACAAGCACAAGATCATGTTTGAGTGACTAACCAATGATTTTTAATCGTTAATTTACATGGACAATGTTTGGACGGTGTTGATCATCATTAGTGGGTCATGTGCCCAATAGAATGATAGTATATAGTGACACACGTGTTACACCTGCAACTATCGAAATGATTTTAGGTGTAATCCAAGCTCTCGCTGTGGATTACAAACCCCCTCAAACAGGGGATTGGAAACCCCTGGGTTTGAAACCCCCAGCCCCGAACAATTGGGGATTTGAAACCCCCTCAAATCCCCTCCAATCCTCAATGTCAAAAGACTCCTAATGCTTCAGTTCATGCCAGTGGGAATAACCTTTTAAATTTAATGTCATAAAGGTTTTAATGGTAGCAATTTCTTTTCCTAGTTTTCCCACTCATATAATATATTAGCTTGTTCCAAATATTTTGTTAGCCCAATAAGTTTTTAATTGTAAGGATTTAATCCCTGTTGTTTTCCTGTGATGTAGTCCACTTTTGTTTTAGATATGTTTCAATTTTAGACTTAACCTAAAATGAGCTGGCAAAATAGATAGACCACTCGGAGAAACACACAAAAGTCCTACCACCATGGAGGTTGGTGGTGGCACAAGAATACTGCACGATCCAACTTGCATTTATGGTTGGGTTGTCAAGAGAGCCTCACAAAGTCCCACCGTTGATGTTGGTCATTGGACATGGTGAGATTTGATTCGGCATGTGTTGCTCTTGAAACTAACAACTTTTTAAGTTGCTTTTGTAGGCTCATCTCATACAACAGCATGTGGTTCAATCAAATCCTATTGTGTTAAGTTATACTTTAGTCAATCTCGTCAGGATCACTGCCTAATCTACACCCTTTCAAAAACTAGTTTGATCTAAGTTCAAGAGAATACATAGTGACCCAATGTAGTAAGATTTGATTTGGCCACATGTTGCTCTTAGAAACAAGGTCATACAAAGCATGTTTGAAAGTTATTGAGTGTGCGGTGCTCACCTCTATGCCAAGACCGTCCAATCAAATCTTGTTACAATCTAGTACTACCACCAAGCTCTAGTTAGTATCACCACATATTCCCAACTCCTAAACATCACATGACCTACACGATGTGATTAGGTGTTTCTTGGGTAACACCAAACTCTATGAGCCCTGTCGTGGTGCCATTTCATTGGCTTATAAATGCCTTTTAGAGAAGAATTGAGTACAAGCACTCAATAATTTTTGAAAGTTGGTGGGCCCCTCTCTAGTAAGCATTGCAGGCCAATGAAATGGCGCAACGCTAGGCTACTTTGAGTTCAGTGTTACTCAAGACACTTAATCCAATCCAAAAAATTGAAAAAATTGGACATTAGTAAAAGTTAATAAATAGTCTACATTTAATACATATTTTCCTTTAATTAGATTAATGATTAACCAGTTTGCTAGTCAAGTCATGACTATAGTGGGCCCCACGTAATGAGAACCAAAATCTGCTACACCCACTAGCATATTACCATGTGCACCACCAATTGCCTCACAAATCGGATGGGGTTTGGCAGGTGACCCCAACACCATCAAACTAGTTGGTGTCAAAGCTCCATGGCCCACCATGATATTCGTATTTTATTTAGGCTGACTATTCATTTTGTCGGGTCATTTTAGTATATAAGTCCAAAATTTGAGATAGATCGAAAGCTGACATTTGTGTTTTCCCTTCATTTAGGCATGTGTGACTTGGTGAACAAGTTTAATGGCAAATAAACATCACTTTAGGCCCTTGGAAGGTTTAAAGGTGTGTGGACACCATTATTCCTATTGTTTTTGTGGTGCGGTTCATTAAAGTTATGGATATGCTTTAATTTTGGACTCATGTCCTAAAATGAGATAGCAAAAAAGATGGACGGTGTAGACAAAGCACATACATCATAGTGGGCCCACAGAACTTTGAAAACAGCTAGCAGGATATTGTTAGGTCACTAGCCAAGCCCGTCCCTCCCATCTCTTTCCTTAGGGAGCGTTTGGCACAAAGTATTAGATGCGATTAGGTAGGATATAATTGCATTTGGTCCTGTGCAATGTCATCCGGCATTTGGAAAGGACAGGAAAGGTTAGGATTATACATGGAACGGTATTGCATTTAGTCTCATGGAATTGCCCAAATGACGCGAAAGGTTAGGATTAGATGGAATGGTATTGCATTTAGTCTCATGGAATTGCATTTAGTCCCATACAGGAATTTCGTGGATTTTAAAATCCACTACACATGTGAGCCTCGCATTGATGCATTCATTTATCCATGCTTTCCAGCCCTATACACTCTCTTTTTTTTGGTTAGTACACCCACCGTTAGTTCACACTTCAGTGTTAGCCACCCCCACTAGGGAATCGATACCAAGACGTCAGTGTTGAGATGGGGTATCTTTCACTCATTCTACCACTTGAGCTATGGATCTAGGTTTATCCATATACAATGTTTAAACATGACATTTTGGTTATATATATGTGTACAAGTGAACGTCATCCATTGTGAATTTGGTCAATTGATTACAATTCCATGGTCCACTAGACATGATTTTGCTTAATCCCATGTTCTAAATAGTAAAAATTTTATCCCAAACGTTAGATTGAATGGCTGCAATACTATAATATTTCCCGACATGCAATCATTGTACAATAATGATGTTAATTACATCTAATACAAGTCAATACCATTCAATTCCACTTACCAAACCCGCCCATAATGTGCATTGCATTTCCACTCCGGCATATCCCATCCAAGACCATGACTTCAATTCCACTTACAAAACACGCCCAGAATGTGCATTGCATTTGGAAGCGGATTGCGTACTAACTCAGTTGGCTAAGCGTGTTGAGTAAACTTTGTGCACCCAAATGTCATTCATACATTTTATCCACTTCGTCTATCTCTTTTAATAGATAATTTTAAGGCTTTAACCCAAAAATAGAGTGTATCCAATCCTCAAGTGGAGCACACCATTGGAAACAGTGTGAATTGAACATTTACGGTTGAAAATTATTGGGGGCCAAAGAAATTTTAAATTAAGCTGATATTTGTTTTTTACCTTCATCTGTCTTTCTGATCTCATGAACTGGTTAGATGAGAAATAAACATCACTAGGGGCCTTAAAAAGCTTTCAACGGTGGAAATCAATACTTTTACTTTTTCCTATAGTATGGTCCACTTGAGATTTGAATATGCATCAATTTTAGATCCAACCCCTAAAACGATATGGAAAAACAAATGAACGGTGCGGATAAACTACATGCATTCATGGTGATCCCAACAGAGTTTACTCAGTACGATAAGAGCCTGTTTGGTTTTCCATAATCTCGATAAATCGTTGTAAAGAGTAATTATTACATTTTTTTCACTTGTTTGGAGATGAGTGAGTAATTCCACATAGAAAACTGGTCCAAAAATGTTGACTTAAATATGTGGGCCTCACCATAATGTATATAATACATCCGTATCGTCCATCTGTTTTATTAGAATATTTTGAGGCTTAATCCGAAAAAATTAAAAAGATCTAATGCTCAATTGGCCCACATGAAAGGAAACAATGGACTTAATTTGTCCACCGTTGAAAGTTGAATTTTCTACTAGGCCCACGTTATGGTTTATTCACCATCTAACCCGTTCATAGGGTCACATGGACATGGATAAGTGAAAAATATAAATATAAGCCTGATCTAAAATTTCTAAGGGTTTCAACAAGTTTTTAATGATAGGCATTCAATTCTCATAATTTCATGTGGTGTGGTCCACTTGACCTTTGGATTTGCCTAATTTTTGGGCTCATGCCTTAAATTCATTTGGCATAATGAATGGGAGGTGTGGATAAGCCACACACATTATGGTGGGCCCCATATTTATTTTACAAATTCATCTATTTAAGTTCTTAAAAAGTAACTGGTCAAGTCAGCATTGGAAAAGATGCAGGTACTTATCTTATTAAATAATGATTACTCATTTATAAGGTAGTTACACTTGAGCTAGAAAATCAAGCAAGCATAAGAGCGTACCGAGTAATCCGAATTCATTGCATTTCCACTCCGGCATATCCCATCTAAGACCACGAGGGCGTGTTTGGCTGTGGGATTAGAAGGGATTAGGTGGGATGGGATTCATCTGGTCATGTGCCAATTCCACTCCATGTTCGGGAAGAATGGAAAAGCTTGGAATTAGATTAGATGGAATTGCATTGGGTCTCTTGCCAATTTCACTCAATTTTAGCAAGTTGTGTAGGTCCCACCATGATGTGTGGGCTATATCCACACTGTCCACCCATTTTTCGAGATTATTTTAGAGCATGGGCCAAAAAATCAGGTAAATCTAAAGCTCAAGTGGACCCCACCATAGAAAGCAACAGGAATTGAATACTTACCGTTGAAAACTTCTTTGGGGCCACATAAGTTTTAGATCTACCTCATTTTTAGGCCCATGCCATAAAATGAGGTTACAAAACAAATGAACGGTTTAGATATAACACATGTGTGTTATTCTCACTAATTTCAAATGATGGTGGGTATATCCATTCGACGTACCACCGTATTACCAACAAAGCATGAAATTAATCTTATCCCGTTGGCATCAGGCGACAATCCAGTAATAATTATGTCACCCAATCCCTTCTAATCCCACCGCCCAAACACGCCCTGACTGTGCGTATATTTTGCATAATGTAGCCCGCCGGAGTACGTGCGGCCCATTAATTGCAAATCAGACCGATCAAATAAAAGAAAGTGAAGGGTCAGGAAATAGAATTCAACAAAAATTAAAATAAAAATAAATAGATGGCCACGACCTTTGAATCAGTGATTTCTGTCCGACGATCCATCAAGGTGGGGCTTCGTTCCTTGACAGCCTTTAATCTACGTAAATATATGTATGTATTCTATATCCACGCTGTTCATCTGTTTTTTCATATCATTTTATGATATTAACCCAAAAATTAAGTAGATCCAATTATCAAGTTGACCATGTCATATGAAATACCCGCGATTGAACTTTTTACCATTAAAAACTTCTTAGAGTGCACCTTAATCTTTACTTAGTTCTTATTTTCCATCCAATCTGTTGATAAGGTCACATGAGCCTGGATGAAGGGTAAAACAAATATCAGCCTAATCAAAATCTTTTATGGTTCATTAATGGTTAATCACCACTGTTTCCTATGGTATGGTCCACCTGATAATTCGATCTGCTTCATTTTTGGTATATCGCTCTAAAATGATCCGGAAAAGTGGATGGACGGCGTGGATATAGAATAGATACATCATAGTGGGCTCAACGGTAAGGGACGCACGGTCATGAGTGAGTCCGGGTTTCATCCAATCCGCTACCAAAAACGTAATCTTGGTATTGAATGTGATTGAATACGAAAAACAGATGGAGACGGTATCCCACGCGGATTACCGGCGTACAGGAAGTTCCTGTAGTTCGGAAGCTGTGTGGGTCCTACGGATATTGCAGTGACAAATCCACTCCCTTCATCTATTTTGCAAGACCACAGTAGGATAGGAGTCTAAAACTCAGCAAGACCTAAAGCTTATGCCAGCCACACCACACGAAACAGTGGGGATTGAATGACCACCATTGGAAATACAGTGGGGCCCAGAAGTTATGTATCAGGATGATATTCGTGCCTACAATTTATTAGGTAATAGCTCTTTGAACGGTTTGGATGGCATGTAAGCATCATAGTTCAACTGTTTTGTTTGGTGTGTCACACGTGAGTTTTGGATGTGCGCATTTTAGAATCTTTTCTTATTGTCGTTACAAAACTGATGGACGGAGCAGATTTGTCACGGGGATCTGTGGGCCCAACGCACTTGGGCAGAGGCAATCCGTATCATAGCCGTTCAATATTCGTCAAAGGAGATAGAAGTGGGCCCTCTTCGCAACAATGACTCTGGTGAGAGAAATTTTAGGTGAGATAGTGGTTGATACTCTAGCAGTGTTGATGGATGATACGCAGGTCCAGGCACTTATAAATTGTATACTTTGAATGTAAGTAATTCAAATTAAACCGTCCGAATTAGGGGTCCCAGTATAGATATATACTGACCTCAAATTTACGGTTGCTCGAATATTTGACTACCGGATTAGTGTGCAATAATTGGATGGTTAAAATGAAAAATATCCAATGGTTCTATGTCAAAAAATCTGTATCCCTGAATCAGAGATTAGGATTGTCAAAAAAAGTCTGATTTCTGGAATTTGACTTAATAAAAGTGGGTCCCACAATCTTGTCGGTTTAAGTTGTGGTAATTTATGCTGTGTATACAATTTCTGAATGCTTGCGTATCAAGCGACATACGCATCCGGAGTATCAAATAACAGTCTGAAATATAAGTATACTCGCTCGCGTAAGATCTGTGGTCGGGCTTCGCATCGCACGTGCCGAACTGGATACGTGCGAACGAACAGGGCCATTCGCCAAGTGGGTCAACCTCTCCAGTGCTGCAAAAGAGTCCATTCGTGACGCAGGCCACGTGTGCATTAAGAAAATGGACGGTTTGAAAAAAATGGTGAATGGTCCATTTTCAACTCATAAACGTGTCTGGCCTATGGGCCAGCACATTCATTGGTGGCGGCCCCACCTGATGAATGGTATAGATATTGCAACTGCCGCAGACTCTCCCTCCCTCTCATCAGGGCCGGCTCAACAACTTTTGGGGCCTAAGGCGAAAACTTTAAGTGAGGCCTTTTTTTTATATTAAATATTAATTAAATTATATTTATTTTATTTTTTATTTAAAATTTATTTTTCTTACTTTTTGAGATGCAAAATTACAGATAAACTCCTTTTTTAGTTTTTTTTTTTTTCACTCTCTCTCCTATAATGAATGCTCGTACAAGTGGGCCCACAAATGGGAAATCAAGACCATTAACTCATTGGTTTCTACCATGGATGGACCAATTCCTGAAATAATTCTCCATCAGATTTTCATAACATTTGGATTTGTGGCCTACAAATAAACGGTGAAGACAAGAAACCAATGATATTCCACATGCAAATGAAAAACGGTCACGATTAGTGGTTTTGATCTTCTAAACCTGTAAATATTTCAGATCATTTATACTTTCTATGTGAGCCAAAATATCAACGGCCCGGATTACTGAACTATGGGTCCAATACTATAAGCTCAAAGCCTTATTATAGTATGTATATCCTAGGTCGAGGACCTATGATTTGGATAAAATTGAAATGGGTCGCAGACGTGGTTAGAAAATTGAGAGAGAGTAAGGAAAAAAAAAAAAAAAAAATCAGATTGTGTAAACTCAGTTGGGCCCACCGCCAATGCATGTGGTTTGTCCACGCCGTCCATTCGTGTTTTTCAGATCATTTTATGGGTTCAACCAAAAATTGATGCATATGCAAAGCTCAAGTGGGCCATACCATTGAAAAAAGTGGAACTATTGATTTCAACCGTTGAAAATTTTCTAAAGCCCTAAGTGATGTGTATTTGTCATCCAACCTATTCATAAGATCAGAAGTACATGGATGAAGGGAAAACACAAATATCAGCTTGATCTAAAACCTCTGTTGTCCCCAAGAATTTTTCAACGGTAGATGTTCAATTCACACAGTTTCTGGTGGTGTGGTCCATTTGACGTTTGGATATATTCCATATTTGGAGTAAAGACATAATATTTTGTGTTAAAAGATATGGACGGAGTGGATATAATGCATGAATGACACAGGGGCCCACAGAGTTTACTCAGTATACTTACCGTACTAAGTAACTCAGTACGCAATCCACTTCCAAAAAAACCTGGAAAAGTTCCCTGGCTGTTCACGGCGGAAACGAAGGCTAACGGAACAGCAATGAATGAGCATTCATTATAGGAAACTATCCATTGGTATTCTACCAACTGAAATTTGCCACGTCACTCCGCCCCTAGGTAAAGAAATTCATTTTAAATATATATTATATTATATTCCTTAAAATATGGGGCCTTCTTAAATGTGGGGCCTTAGGCCATTGCCTTGGCTGCCTTGATAGTAGAGCCGGCCCTGCCTCTCATGTGCGAATGTATTAGACTTTCAATCTCTATTCCTAATTTAGAGCTGTATACAAACCTGGTTAACTTAGTTAATTAGGTTGACTCAAAATTGAGTTCCGGCCGAGTCAAGTTAATTTTTTTAACTTGAAAATTTTTGAGCCAAGTCTAAGTTAGACGGAGCTTAATTCCACTAGACTAGGAACTTGATTCAAA